>JXPX01133091.1:0-12180 GCA_001047195.1 Sarcophagidae sp. BV-2014
TCTCTGTAATATCTCATTTTGAGTTTCAAGAAGATCTGCACCTCTTCTTCTAGATGGTTAATTTTATCCGAATACTCAATTCGTACGGCATTCAAAATTTCATCAACTTTAGCCTGGAAAATTTTAATACCTCTCTGTAGTTGATTTTCTAACTCAGCTTTATATGCATTTTGTTGTATCTCAAGGGAGGACGAAAATTCCTGGAAACATTTACGCAAATCCTCGCCTAAATCCAAAACGAGAATCCTTCCCAATTGTGACTATCGAAATAATACAATAATAATAATAAAGTCATAAAAGAATATCTAACCTATATAAAAGAATATATTCACTATGCGGATAAAGTACAACCAAATTTGTGAGAAAAACTAATTGGGTAAAATTTTGTGTTATATCTATGTCAATTTTATGCGTTTTAGAATCAAAATTATTTTATGTGTTAATTTAGTTATTCAAAGTGTTTTTAATGAATACTTTATAAGCCATAAATGGGCCCTAAAGGCTTGGTTTTAAAAATTATACAAAAGAAAAATAGGGATTCATATAGTCCATTATTCAAATCTATTATAATTTTTTCTATTCTTGTATTATTTTATTTTTTGATAACCCTCAATATATGATTTATCCTTAGTAATAACATAAAATTATTATAAGTTAAACAATCCAATTTAATTATTCACTTTTATGAAGTTTTTGTACAGGGCTTTGATTAATAATTTGAAAGGTTTAAAACCACAAACGGATTTAAGTAGGAAGATAAATCGTAAGTTTATGGCTCTCTTCTCAAACTATAGATGGTTAATGAGCAAAATATTAAACATACCTCTTTAAGGTAAAAACTGAAAATATTTCTACGCTAAGGAAAACAAAAAACTTTGTGATAAGATTTTATATCTATATAGCAAGTCCCTGTATTTAACACTAGTTTTTTTCAGGATTCGTAGATCATAATCCTTGTAATAAGTAAATATTTTTAGGTAAATTAAAAAGTTTATATTTTATCTACCTTAAGTGGTGAGTCTTGAATTGCACAAGCTCCAATGAAAGCTACAATGACAGCTACAACATTAACGGTAAGTTGGAATTGTAAGAATTTGGCAATCGAATCGTAAACATTACGGCCCCACATAACAGCCTTAACTATACTGCTGAAGTTGTCATCGGTTAAAATAATATCGGAAGCTTCTTTGGCCACATCAGTACCAGCAATGCCCATGGCAAAACCAACATCAGCTTTCTTTAGAGCAGGGCCATCGTTTGTACCATCGCCTGTAACAGCAACAACTTCTCGATTCGCACTTACCGCACTATCAATAATACCTGGAAATAATGAAAGTAAAATACATCTTAGATTGTGTTTATTTATGTAAAACTTAAGAGAAGCCCAACCCAAAAAATTATTTGATTTTTGTAAAGGATATATTTCTACCGATTTAAAACTATGTAATTATATTTATTTGAAAGATGTTTTATTCGATACGATGTTATTATAATTTAGTCATATTTCCTAATGATCTACAAAAATTATATTTTTGTTAAAGAAACAATTTTATTAATGAGTTGCTTTCATTGGAGAGGGGTAAGATGTTAGATGATAGGTGGTAAAGGATAATGGTCTTCACAGTTACAAGACTATAATTGCTGTAAATTAGGCGATTTTAATAAAGCTTATTACAGCCCTGGTAATTTTTTTTTTAGNTTTAGGCGATTTTAATAAAGTTTATTACATTACAGATGTTAGATGATAGGTGGTAAAGGATAATGGTCTTCACAGTTACAAGACTATAATTGCTGTAAATTAGGCGATTTTAATAAAGCTTATTACAGCCCTGGTAATTTTTTTTTTAGCTCGGTGGGGCGAGCGATGTGATATGTATGAGGGAAAAAAACTCATAAATATTTGTTGTGGCTGTTAAAGGGAATCAAACCTACGAAGATCTGCGTAACAACACGTTAACCACAACTCTCACAAATGCGGTGTTAACATTGTAACTCAGTCAAAAAAGGTTTAATTTTTGTATTTATTTACTTTTTAATGTGTTTACGTATATATAATATGTATTTACCTTTGACTAATGTATATTTGTCAGTGGGTGATGAACGGGCCAATACACGTAATTTTGGCCAAACTTTATCAATCAAGTGCTGTTGAATCTGTTAAAAAAAAAATTGGTTTAATAAGCTGAAATACCTCAAAACAAAATTAATGGGATCACATAAGCCTATGTTTTGGAATATCAAAACTAACGGTACTTACATCTCCATTGCTATCACGAATACGCCTATTAAATTCTTTGCCTTCCAATATCAAGAAGTCTTCGTTTGGTCTCAAGATTCCACATTTGCCAGCAATAGAGCGCGCTGTATTAATATTATCCCCGGTAACCATACGTACAGTTATACCAGCTCTTTGACACTTACGAATAGCATCAGGTACTTCTGCACGTACTGGGTCCTCGATACCAACCACACATAAGCACGTCAAATTAGCCATTATATTCTCCTCATCATCCCAGTTGGGTTCATTCTCAATACGTACTTCATTTATGGCTGCTTTTCCAAGCACAAAATCACGATATGCTATACAAATAGTGCGCAAACCATCACAGGCCATAGGTTCAATTACTTCGCGAATTAATCTTTCCTGCATGTCCCGAGTAAATTTCTCCAATACTCCATCGTGTCCATAAATAAATGAACATCTAACAACAACAAAGCAAATAAATAAAAAGTCATTTAGAAATGTAGTTTTAAAGAGAGATTACGGTAATATGAAGAGTATATAAAAATTGCATTTACTTTTTTAGAATAATTTCGGAAGCTCCTTTGCTATAAAGACGAAAACCGCCGTTTGCTCTAGGAATAACGGTACCCATGCTCTTTCGCACCGAATTGAAAGTATAAACGCGGGTAAATTTATCCTCAGAAACTTCTTCGCGTATAGTTTGGTATTTGATACCCAGGGCCTGGACAAATCCTAAGAGTGAGCATTCAGTTTTATTTCCCACCTGCATAGGCAAATCTCCGGGCTCGGAACCAGGCTGAACGCGGCAATGAAAAACACATTATTACTTAAAATCTATTGATGTATGTGTTTATATTTTCTTTGGTTTTTATAAAACAATAGTAAAACGTTTAACTTACCATAATGTTGGAAGTATAGGCAGAATTAACCGATATACCTTGGGTTATTAGGTTAGCTACGTGTTGTGGTATATCGGTGAGAGTAGGCAAAACTTTGCACAATTTTTCGCAAATATACGATTGAACAACAGTCATACGATTTGTGGTTAAAGTACCTGTTTTATCAGAACAAATGGCAGTTGCGTTGCCCATTGTCTCACAAGCATCCAAATGACGCACCAAATTGTTATCTTTCATCATTTTCTACATAAAAAAACATCTATTTTAAAATCTGGATATAATAAAATAATTGTAAAATACATATATTTGAACGCGAATTGTTCGCTGGGTACGATAGAAGCGTTTCTTATGATAAAGACGTTGGATTATGCATACGATTCCTTTTAATGTAGACTAATACATAGTTACACATTTAATGTTTAGATTCCTTTTTGCCGCATTTTTTCAGCATAATATAGAACCTACTGTTAACTTTACTTTTGGACATATATGATCGTTAAGATAATAAATTTCTTGACAAGAAAAATATTCTAATTTTTATGAAGTTATTTTAAATGAGTTGTTATAAAATATCAAATACTGTGACGGATTGTGCAAAAAACCACGAAATAAAGTGTACTTACTTTAACGGAATAAGCTAACGAAAGCGTAACAGCTAATGGTAGACCTTCGGGTACAGCTACAACCAATACAGTAACGCCGATAATTAAATGCTTAACCAAATTATTGGCGTATGTGTTTTTCCAGGGTCTATCTTCAATGACAAATGTTTTTATGCAAAATTGTATTACCAATATTATTACGGTAAGTACGGCTATAGTTGAACCAGCATATCCAATCTGTATAGCCAATTTTGTAAGTTTAGCTTGTAAAACAGATTTCTCCTTTTTGTGACTAGAATCAAGCGCAGTGCTTGACGAGGATTGTTGTTGTTGTACATGATTGCCATCAGAATCAATCTTGACACCATCAAAAGTTTGAGTTTTACTAGGAGCTCTTTCGTCTTCGCCTAACACATAAAAAATTCGAAATAATTTAAATTCACTTTAAACATTGAAATTCCATAATTATTAAAAACAGTATTATTACGTAAGTATTTATGATTTGTAAATAAACATTGATATATGTATAATTGTAAAAACTCATTTTATATAAAAATAATAATAAACTCTGTGCCAATTAATAGCTTTATATATACAAATGGGGGACATTTCTTAAACAAAGTATAGTGTAAACAAGCATGGCAAAACCAAAAAAAGTCGAATAAAACCAGAAAAAATGGGATTTTGAAGTCGTTCGAAGAATATATTAAAATTATTAGTTGAAATATAGTGTTTTGAAAATCATATCAAACTCGAAATTGAGGTGTTTAATACTACTATATTAATATAAATAATTTTTGGAACTTAAAAAAAATTTAAAATGTTTTGCTTTATTAATGCCGGGTGGGTTGTGGTGACTTTGGGAACTTATGATTTATTCGCAAGTCAATTCGATTTATAGATTTGGATATGCATAACTCTGTTTAGAAATTTGTATTTTGTAGAGCACTTTAAATCAATTTATAAAGTCCACTTCAATAGGAATCATTAATTGTTACCGCTTCCCAATAGATCGGAGTATTAAATATTTTTTTTAAACTATAATGTATTTTTCTATGTTGAAGTAAATAAATTAATTTGGATATCATCTATTTGTAAATCGAAATCTAATAGTCAACTAACGTGATGTTCTATAAAATGAGTATCTACAATTTCAAGAAATGATTCGATTTAGCATAATCACCTGTTAAACTCTTACTCTTTTTGGCCTTTTTAGCTTCTACAAAATCATCATTACCAATTTTAAGTTTCGTTTTGTACATATAGAAAGAACGAGCATGATGTATGTTTAAAGGTGGTATTGTTATTTGGTGGAGGTAGAGGTAGTGATGATTGTGGTCATTTGGTGATGTTGATAAACGGTCATTCACATGCAACAAAAATGATGGTTTTAAAATTAGAATGAATATTAAAAAATCAAAGAAAATAATAAAAAATTTGTAGCAAAATAAAAAGTTTGTCAAGTTTAAAATCATACACATTTAACTGGAATGACAACATTTATTGAATTATAGAGACTAGCCTCTAATCTGTTATTCTTTTGCCGAAAAATGTCGTAACATATTATATATATTTCGTTTTTAAATTAACCGAAATACTTTTTTTGCGACAATATTTGACTTATTTTTCATACACTCAATATCCACCATAAAAAGTTAGAACATTAATTTGAATTGAATAATTAAATATATAATATTGTTATATAAAAATCTTTTAAACGAGGTAACCGCTTCATGGATTCTAAAACTTAATGATATTTAGTTCAGTTAATGAATTCAAGAAATTAATCATTAAATGATTATCACATAACAACATGGAACAACAGTACATATCTACCATAATAGAATCTGATATGCAGACCCCAATATGCGGTTAATGTCTGTATGTCGTATGATCGGTTAAGAACGTAATTTATTTTGAATGGAATTATTTATACCCACCCTTTTTCATCTTTTTAATTTCTTGCTCTTGTTCATCGACGGCAGCGCCTAAGAGAGTGAAAATAATACCAGCTTGGGAATTAACACCAACAGCGGTGACCACCATTTTTCCGCTACCTTCCATTACATGAGTACCGGATAGTACCATAGGATCAGTATCAGCACCTTTCTTTACATGATCAGACTCACCGGTCAATGACGATTCATCGACCTAATGGAAAAATTTAAATGAATTTTATATTAATAATTTTATACAAATCAAAAAACGTATAAATTACTTTTAAATCATTGCTTTGTATAAGTATACCATCCGCTGGTAAAAGATCGCCATATTTGATTTGAGCAATATCGCCAACAACAATATCGCCTACCGATAATTGACATACTTCACCTCCACGAATTACTGAAAATTTATGTTCACCTTCAATGCGATTTTGTAAGCCACGGAATTGTCGTTCCTTGGAGTAGTCGTTAAAAGCAGTTACAAATACAACAACAATAACGGAAATTAAAATCGCTAAACCTTCAATCCACCCATGATGGTCATCTTCCTCTTGCAGAACAGCTAAACAAAAATGAAAAGAGTTAGCAAAAAACTGTCTTTAAGGCCCTCATCATTAGTTATTTTAAAATAAAACTAAAATCTGTCCATACAGTAATCAATTAATGTAACTTTCCAACTAAAAACAAAAGATCATTTATATCCTCAGCAATTAGTTCTCTTGTTGAGAAGAATCAAAAACTCTTGACTATTTAAAAAATATTTGCAAAATACATAATTTATATTCAAGTGAAATAACTAAAATTAGGTCTTCAAGGTTGATCTAACATATGCAACATCGTACACATGTTATATGATCTTTTTAATTAAGTAATATGAGGAATGTATTCGAATTTTCTGTCAATAGCAACGGATTAACCGTATAACCAACCCTATATATGTAAATATGCTTAAGCTTATAGATCATTTGCATGTGGATAGAAGTCTTGCCATTATTTTATTGTACAATTTCAAAAACTAGGCCCATAAGGGCTTACCTTATAAAATCTCATTAAAAACATACTGCAAATAAATTATATTTACAGATAGTCCAGTAAAGTTCAGTTGTGTAAGATTTTATTATAGCTACGCTAAGTACAAATATTGGATTGGTGATAATGAAATGTTTTTAAATCAAGTTTAGTGGTGAGATAATAACTCACATGATGTTACAAATGATGTTTGCAAATCATGATGTAGACAGAGCGACAAAAAAAAATATCAAAGTTTTGCTTGGCGATCCCGTTATTTTAAGGATTATGCTTTATTTGTACTCGTAATCAATTGTAGCATTCTAGTATTTCTGTCCAATATGAATACCGGTCAGTGATTATTATAGGCCATATGGGGACGCTGATCACAGGAGTTCGTTATTATAATACACTACATATACAAAATACATCACATTCAGAAAAGTTGAACAATCTAGACTTTTGTAAGATAATTAAAAAAACTACCATCTCCAATAAATGTATTTTGTCGCTATACAAAATATTATGACTTTTCTATCTAGGCTGATTTACTATATTTCGAGATGGTTTATCATTGGTAAGATTTTACTTACGGGCATCTTCGTCGGCGGGTTTGTAGAATGATAGACCAAGCGATACTAATGCGGCTACTTCTAAAATAATAAGCGTTACGTCTTGTAAAGCTTCCCAGACTAGCGTTAAAAATGTTTTAGGTGGTTTTGGTGGAATAGTATTCGACCCAAATGTTTCTCTTCTGTGATCAGCATCAGCTCTAGTTCCACTTAAACCTTAAATTGATTAAAAAAACCAAATTGCAATATAAAAATATTCCATATATATTTAATTTTTTCGTATATATTATTACATTACCTTCATTTGGCGACGTATATAATTTTTTACACAGTTCTTGGATCCCACCCATATCATGAATTTTCTGGACTCCCTCTCGACCCCGTGTCTCCATGAGCTCTCGTAATTGTTTAAGAGAGATCCCATATTGTGCAGGTCTTCCATCTATAGTTGCCATTTATAATAAAATCTAAAAAAAAAAATTTTAAAAGTGATTAATGAAATAAGTAAATAAGAATATTTGGGACATATAGAAAAAAATTAATGAATATATTTATATGCAGTATATTATTTAATATTAATAAGAAGGATTGGCCATCAGCTTGAATTTGATAAATATTCTAAATTTGTATATTAAAGTTAGATATGAAGTTTAAAATTGTGTTAATATTGGTGATTAGAACCCACAAAGTAAGATTTTTTTGGTTTGGACAAGTTTGTATAATATGTTATACTATGACTTTTGTTCCATAATACGAACAGTTGTTGTTGAAGTTGTTAATGGATGATAGATGTTGGTGGGTGGTGAATGTGTGACCCATATGAAGGTGCGAAATAGTTGTTGTCATTTTTTGATTTTTATATGTGAATTGATTTCTCAGTAGTGGATATGACAGCCTGAAGTTTAAGTTTGAAGAATATTGGATTATGAATGTCAAATTTTTCTCTTAATTGGTCATTTATCTTTGGTACGTTTGGCATGTTTTGTAGCTGCATAAACAAAGTTCTTACCATTTATTCCAACGTGAAATCTATTAATTATTCTCGAATTTTGTCTACAGATCGATATTTGTTATTTGTAACATTTTTAATAAAATAGTCATAACTGTCTTTTATAACTGTCAGAATAGTCATTCATAAAAAAGCAAATTTGAGTTTTTTATCTACTTTACTAGCACTTGAATTGCATTTATAATACAATCTGCTTCTGCGGTAGTTTATTATAAATTACTTTTATCGTATTAAAAACACTAAACCATTAGAATTGCTACATTATGATAATCCTTCGTTATGTCATTTAAAATAAAATGACATTTTAGGGGCAATATGTGGCTTACAAACTACTCATTAAAAATAAATTAAAAATAATTAAAATTACACTTAAAGTAATTTTGAGTTTAACAAGAATAAAAATAACCTAACAACAACATCCAATGGTTTAAATACTATGATGTATATATAAATAACAAAATTATATTGCGTTCAATGAAATTTTAAAAGGCGGTTCTATAAAATATTAATAGTAGGTAAAAAAAGATTTTGTATTGTTAGATTTGAAGTCAAACATCCATATAGAATGAACAATATCAAATTTTGAATGTTAAAGATTGAAATTCATTACAATGTAATTAAGACATTTGAAAATTTTTGAGTGAATTTTTGGAGTTTAATAAATGAACTAAGGAAATATCAGAATTAAGTTGTTATACGATTATCATTTTTGTTGTACAATTTAAAAACCAAGCCCTTATGGCTTACAAACTACTCATTAAAAATATACTACAAATAATTAAATTGACTTCTAAAATAATTTTGATTTTAACAAGTATAAAATTAACATAGAAGTAACAAAATATTTCACCCAATTGTTTTACATTCTTTGATAAGTATATAAACCTGAAAATTAAAATAGAACATTATATTGCGGTCAAGAAAATTGAATAGAGATACTATTCGACAAGAGTAAATCAAATTGATTCGATAAATTGTATGTGACAGCGCTAAAGATTCCAAACTTTTGATAGTCTATATTGAATTAATGTATTACTATGAAGATATATTAACTGTGGGTTGCTTTGCGAACGAGAAAATACAAAATGCATTACTAAGTATTCCGGTCATTTGGTTGTGAAGACTTTATAAAAATGAATTAATAATCGAATGTTTATGCAACTTATAAAATTGCAACACATAAAATCAACTACACAACATGGTCCCTATACTTAAGGTTGTAAACAAATCGAATAATCCTATTGAAAAGAGATTAAATCTACGCATTACATTGCCTTTATCCCCAGTAAATACTTCAGCACAATACAACATCTTGGACATTAGCAATGCATGTGAAATTAACATCGTAACAAAGCCAGTTGATATCTTGTTCAAAATTAAGATCACAATCATTCAAAACAACAAGACGTTTAATATGTTTTATAAAATTAATTTTGTTACCATTTATCATTATATTTACATTTGTCTCGGACTTTGGATGTTTAAGAAGCATGGCTTTAGTTAAAGAATAATTAATGCTATCCACTTTGAGATATCCAACAAAATTACATTAAAAACACGCTCCACTACATCTGTAAACTGACGTTCGCCAGAAAATAGAAGCTAAATGTCGTCTGTGAAAGCAAAAACTTCACAGGCAAATCCTTCTACAATTGACATCAAATCATTTATATATATTTAAAAGAAAAAAATTTTAAAAACTTTAATGGCAAAACCAACCGATCTTTATCCTTTGATTTTATATGCAAGGCACAATTCATCTGTATTGATAGCACGAAATGAGAAACCACAATTGAAAAAGCATAAACTAACATTTAAAGGGTCAAATAAATCAACAGGCCTTTAAGCTAAATATTTCCTATTTAATTTATCCGCATTAAAGTCACCATCGTTTTGTATAACCTATACTCTTCCATTAGATCTGATCAACTTTCACACACCTTTAGCATCAAGGTGATTTAAATGAACATGTCTTTTAGCTTAACGTATCGCTCTTTTTGCCTTATTTCTTCTCCTACAATAAATCTTCCAATTTTCTTGCATTCGCTCACTAAGGTATGCTCGAAAAGCCAAGTTCCTAAGAGATAAACGAAATTTTATAATCGATGCATTAAACCAATTGTCAGCAGCTAAACGAATTTTGAATCTTTTAATATGAACATGAGAATGTAAATTATGCATTCTATTAAACAATTAAGTTGATCATTAATGTCCGACCTTCTAAAAAGTGACGTATAGTCAAATTGGAGCATTTGATTTTCTAAAAAATTAATATTAACATTATTATAATACTTAAATTTAATATTATCCTCCACAGGAGGTATATAAGTTGAAGTTCTAAAGAAAATGAAAGAATGATGATATGTACCCGGACACTGCATTTCATTAGACATTATTATGGATACAGAAGGAATTTCTAGAAAAAATCCAATAGTGATGTAGAACAATGCGATACATGAAAATGGGTCGGTAGACTTTTATGAAGACAAGATAAATTGAGTCTCTCGCAAAAAGAATGTACCATGTGAGACTTATTTAAATATAATAAATTTNCTTATTTAAATCAAATAAATTTAAATTAAAGTCACCCATAATTACAATGTTAGTGTATTTTACCAATAGATCACTTTATCTCTCTTCCATAATTTTAATATTATTTGAATACTCTTATTTAATATTATTTGAAACGCCTTGTAAAAACTTGGCTTCGCCAAGTTATTGGAAACCCAAAAACTTACACCACCTCCTTTAGCCAAAACCAAACCTCCACCAGGTCTATCATTTCTGAAAAATGTATATCCCGGTATACTAATGTCTTGTGAAGTTATATTTTCCTTCAACCAAGTCTCGCTAACACCGACTACATCCAAAATACATTCCCAAAGAAGATGTATAATTTCATTAAGTTTTGATAAAGATGACGTTGTGTTAAGACTATGACAGTTAAAGTGACCAATATTCAAATTATTTTAAAAATTGCCTAAGTTAGAACGCAAAAAAAGAGTTATCATAGACAACAGGAAATAAATTTACATTTAAATCCAGAAAAATATAATAAAAATATAAATATATATAAAATAAATTAAATAAAATATCAGACTTTAAGTCAGCAAATAAATAAATAAATCACAATCAAATTTGAATAAATAAGTGTTATAACCAGAAATATAGCAAGATTCAATAAAAATACCATTAGGATAAATCCTAAAGGAACAACAACAACTAAACGGGTCATTACGCAAACAAATACCCAGAACCACTGCGGACAATCGACATGACACTGGTAAGTGATAACTTATTACACAAAATGCAATTCTTGGCCTTGATGTCACATGTCAAGAAAGAAAACGATTTATAATAAAAAAAATTAATGCTACTTTGAAAACGTATTATCAATATCAATAGACGTTGATAATTCATCCAATATCAAACCGAGTGATGAACAAGTCAACACAATACGATGTTTAAAGCCTCCAACAGATTTAACTCAGCTTCGAAGAATCCTGAGTCTAACGGGTTTTTTTTATTGTACAATTTAAAAATAAATTAAAAATAATTAAAATTACACTTAAAGTAATTTAGGGTTTAACAAGAATAAAATTAACCTAACAACAACATCCAATGGTTTAAATACTACGATGTATATATAAATTACAAAATTAAAATAAAACATTATATTGCGTTCAATGAAATTTGATAAAGATCCTATTCGAAAAGAACTTTTCAGAAAAGCTTCAAATTAAGTAAAATTGATACGGTAAATTGTATTTAAATATTGTAATTTATATATACANCTTCACATTAAGTAAAATTGATACGGTAAATGGTATTTAAATATTGGTTTGGTCTGCAAGTTCTAAAAGTTTTTTACGAAATACATTAGGAGAGAAATTGAAACATCT
>JXPX01134263.1:0-10010 GCA_001047195.1 Sarcophagidae sp. BV-2014
AAAAAAACTATACAAAAAATAAAATTTTACAAAGCATTGTAAAAAATAAGCAATTTTTTCATTGTGTTTTTCGCAATTTCTTATATCTTGCATTCCAATATGTTGTCTCATTCTAACATGTGTTTTAACGTGAGAGCAACGTGAGAGAGCTATAGTGATATTTGCTCGTTTTGTTTTGCTTCTTGATAGGAATGAAACATTAGGGAAAATTTAATTGTCACTTTTTGATGTTTTCTAGAATTGAAACAAAATGATGCCACCATTTTTTGTAGTAAATTGGATTAGGCTAAGAAATTTAAGTTACAATTGGGTAAAACGATTGATTTAATTTTTCGTAATTAATATTTGAAAATAATACTTTCCGAAATAATCGCAATATAGAAAAAAACCTGTTAATTTAAAAAATTACCTATTACTTAGGAGAATACATTAACTGAAGTAATTGAAATAAACAAAACGTTCCCATACTTTAATTTTCTTAGAGTTCCACCTAAAGCGGTTACTATATATATTTCACGTTTAAAAAAGGTTAAACAAGTTAATTTAATATATACTTTGATTTTCAAAATGGTAAGTTTTTTCTTTTTTATTATTCTTATAAATAAAATAAAACTTCCCTTACTAAATCTGATTATATAGTTTTAAAAATAAATTAAAATTAGTCATTTAAAATGTATGTCTAAGTAACTTGGTTTCAAACAGTCATCCATTAAAGTTACGGAAAGCGTTTTGAAACCATCAATATAAACTATATTTTAGTATATTTATATGTGGTATCTAAATTTGTACACTTTAATATTTTTTTTTAACAAAATGTTTTTATTTGCCTTTGTTTTTTCATAAACAGTAATATGTTAAACGAAATATAACTAAAACTAAATAGTAATTGTGATTTACTAGTAACGTCAGGTGGTTTGATAGTATCTGCATAATTGTAAGCTTTTTACATAGAAAATTTATGTATCGAAATACGCTATATATATTATTGACGCTATATACGCTATATATATTATCAAATGATCTAATACTGTTTGAAATGATTTATTCCTAGAGTCATATTTTAAATTGTAGAAGTTACAAATACAGCACTTGATTCCTTTGCACTTAACTATTTTAAGAACAAAATTTTTAATTCGCGTGGAATTATCTTGCTATGCTATGTCTTTCGTATTTTATATATTTTGTATGTTTAAGTGATATTAATGAACATTTATTTAAAAAATTTCCATATTTTGTTTATCATAAATTATCTTAATTATTCGATTTCATTCTTCAACGATAAAATTTGCAAAATTTTTTGGTTTCATTCTCAAATTATTTCAATCAAACTAATAACAACATTACTATATGCGAAAAAAAATAATATTTCGCAAGTAGATTTGCCTTTTTCTTTATTTTTCAAACAAATCGATCCGTTTCATTCGCACTTACATCAAGCAAGCTCCACATTGACATAACAAATTAGTAAACAATATGTGCCATCTCTTTTTGTTGCTCAAGACAACAAATATACAATTCTACATTGTATCGTTCTCATAGTTTTCTTTGTATTTCCTTACAAAATTTGAGGAACACAATGAGAAACAACGATTCATTGTTGCTTGGACGTGGCAGCCATGACGTGATTTTTTTTGACTTTGACTGAACGTAAAACTTAGCATTAAAAAATTTTAATTTACATAGAAAAAATATAAATTCCTTGAAATTATTGCATTGCAATAAACTCGAAAACGTGTTGTAAATAAAAGCAACGAAAATAATTTATTAAAGTTAAAAAAAGTAAAAGTGCCGAAACAAGATTGTTAAAAAGAAAAAATCTTTATAATTAAAAAATCAAGTGCGTAATTATTACAAAATTTTAAATGCAAAAAAAAAATGTGAATATATAAAAATAATAATTTTAAATTAGATTCCCTATCTGTGTCGTCGTCTTTAAAGAAAATATTTTTGGACATTTAAACGTAATTATCTTTCCATATAAATTTTCCTACAATACGTCTCGTTTCCTTGCTTTATACAATAAAATTTTACATTTATTACAAGAATCGCTTACAATTGTCGCTTGTATTATAAAAATATCGTCGTGTTTTATGCGAAGTTCAATTGGATTTTTTTTTATCGTTTTAAAGTATGTCGTTCGTTTTCATAAAAATCTTATGAACTTTTTATAAAAATAAAACGTGTTTTTCTAGAGTAAAATGGTAGATAAAATTTTTAACAGAAAAACTTTTAAAGTTTAAACAAATTAAAGTAAAATATGTTAATTTTTTTTGGATACCTATATTGGAATGATGAAGAAAAATTTCATCAGTCACCGAATTACCACCAACAAAAACAACAACCACCATTATCATCACTACCACCTTGTTTGCTCTTTCTCTATCTCCCTGTGTTTTTGAATACCAATCAACCAACAAACAACAAAAACAATGTACAAAAACCAAGTTGAAAATATACAGCACAGTAAGCAAAAAAAAAATATTAAAAATAAGCACCAACCACTAATACCACCACTACCGTCATCAAAAAGTAAGAAAAAAATTATAAAAAAACACGCAGTCAGCCAGCCATTGTGAAAACATATATTGGCCAAGTATACGCAACAACCTTGGTTTAAAACAATTTTTTGAATTTTTTTTTTGCAATTCAGTAAAAGTATTGAAATTATTTTAAAGAAGTTTCAAATTTANTTGCAATTCAGTAAAAGTGTTGAAATTATTTTAAAGAAGTTTCAAATTTATNGCAATTCAGTAAAAGTATTGAAATTATTTTAAAGAAGTTTCAAATTTATTAAATACTTTCAAATTTTTTTAAATATTTGACGATATATTCTAAAAATTGTGTTATATTTATATACTTGTATTTATTTTTACCTTTTATAATTCATTATTAATCAAAATTAATCATCTCTTGGTTTCAATTTTCAATTCATTTCTGCTGTTTTTCATATTTTTTTTGTACCTCTCTTTCCTTCTCGAAACCAATTGCCTATGAGTAATTGTTGTTTTTTCTACAAGTATTTTTGTTGCAATTTATTACTCTCTCTCTCTTTCTTACATGAGTTTTATATTGTGTTATTTACGAATGTCGGGAAAATCCCAGAAACCGATAGAAAATTCCATATAATTTTTTGAAATCATAGGTTTACAATAGAATTTTTTCTTGGAAAAATTTGTTATTATTTGATTTTTACATAATTATTTTTGTTAATTTGGCTTAATTATAAACATTAAATAACTACATAAAATTTCTCAAAACATATAGTAGTTGCTAATATGGCAAATATATTGTTGTACGCACAATTTTCTTGTATGTTAACTTATTAAATTTTAAAATAATTGGCCTTATGTTATCGGATATTTGTAAATAACTTCAAACTTTTTAGTTTTATCGGAAGATTTTCCTTAATAATATGTAATAATACATTAAATTATGGATTTGGCTAATTAATTTAGAATTTAAAACCTTAAAAACAATTTTTTAAATATG
The DNA here is from genome assembly GCA_001047195.1 of Sarcophagidae sp. BV-2014. Taxonomy (NCBI): domain Eukaryota; kingdom Metazoa; phylum Arthropoda; class Insecta; order Diptera; family Sarcophagidae; species Sarcophagidae sp. BV-2014. The sequence continues at coordinate 3,490 of JXPX01134263.1, forward strand.
AATATAAATTCCTTAAAAGTATTTAAAACTAAAATTATAAATCTTTTTTGTGAACAAAATCTTGTAGAGTTGTCAAAGTGATTTATTAAAACTCTCATTCGGCAACATATATAAAGTACAAAATTTTTTTCACAATATTCACATGTATTGCAAATAAAATTACCCAACCAATTTAATATAGGATTCATAGTTTATATTAGATGTCAATTACAAATCATTTGGATTGTGTGTTTTTTTAATATGAAAAATGTAAATTTTAAATATTAAAACATTGAAATGCAAAATTATGTATTTTGAAATGTGCATTATTTGCCTCCGTGAGTAAAAATTCGAAGATATGTAAAAATATTTCCTATCTGTTCAAAATCTAAACAATGTTCAAAATCTAAACTTTTCGAATTAATCTGGACGACCTTTGTTTAGTATAAATGATTTTTCGAAAAAAATCTAGAATTTCGTAGATTTTCTATTTATATAAATATCAAAAAAAAAAGCGGATTCAAGCAATCCAATTGTTTAATTTCGATTGTCAGGGCCGTGAATGTTGAAAGTAATTGGTTATGCCGTATTTCCACTAGATTGTCAATTTTTATATATATATTGGCATAATAACATATACTCAACACAAAACATACTTAAAAGTACGAAAATGGGTTAAATGGAGTAAAATATTATTACCGAGTTAATTAAAAATGGGATAAAAATAGGTTAGAATTTAAAGACTTTATTGTAAAAATAATAAAAGATTTATCTTTTTTACTTTCTTTAATTCGTAGTCATTGTATATGAACTTAAAAAAAAAACAAATTTCCTCAAGTTTATTTTAAAGCAAATACACGTTTGTGTAATTGAAATTCTTTAATTAAATCAAAATATTAACTAAAACTTGTAATAAGGTTATGTTTTTGTTCTAAAAAAAAAGAATTGTCAACGGTATGACGTCTTAACAGGTGGTTGCTTATATGATCCATACTAAACTGACGCATATAAAATAAAAGATTAGATAAAAAAACTTGTAAATTTGTTCTTGTTAGAATTTGAATCTTTTTCAGTAGTTTTAAAAACAAAAAAAACAGATTGTAATAATAACAACAATTATATTAACCAAAATGCTTAAATGTAAACTTGCATAAGCGCATCTTTAATATTAAAATTGATAAGATAATAATGAAGTATAATATACACAAGCAGAAATTGTCAGCTACTATTAAAAAAATTAGCAATTTTCAGATACACTTGTAACAATTGATCTCAACTTCGAATTCTTTGAGATTTTTTTTTTAAATTTCTTATTTGATTAATTCCATTTTGGCTTTATTAAATATCCAAAATGCACATCATCTATATACAACGGATCTTATTTTTTTTTGCGAAATTAATAATTTTTGTACCATCAACATTCAGAAATTTTGTTGGTATAATATTAATTTGACTTTTTATAAAATGCAGAAATGCAGATTTATTAATTAGAATTTAATTTTTTATTAATATTGTTTGAAATAATTCTTTATAAAATACTTGGAGATTTCAAATTTAAAAAATTAATTACAGTTATATAGAAAACCTAATTTTTTTTAAAGCGTTATTTGAAAATGTTTAACATCTATTGTTTTCAAATATATCAAATAAAATCCAATTTGATTATATTAAAAAAATGAGTTTGGAGCAAAATTTAATAAAAACGATTCAAGTTATTTTAATGAATATCTTTAATAATTCTTCAGTGAAACTAACTTAGACAATGATAATGAATTTATGGTGAATAGAGATACGGTTTTTGTAAAAATAATCCCATATAAAATATCAATAGAATTTTTGTTTTTCTAAATACCAACCTTTCAACAACGATGGGACATTTATCGGAGATGTTCTATTATCCTTATTTTGAAGCATATTGCGAAAGGACAACTCTGTCGAGAGATTAATCTTCTATTCAAACATCTATTATCCATTTATCAAAGTCTGCTATTATGGTATAGTATACTTCATACTCAGTTTTATATATCCAACATGGCAATTATGTTTTAAAATTTATTCCTGTTTACTAGGGTTTAATGTATCTAATAAACAGAATTTTTATCACATTGTTGTAAAGGAAAACCAAAATCACTAGCAAACATTTCAAGTATCAAATATGCCAGTTATATGATTTCTAGTTAGATGCGCTTAAACATGCCGTTTGAAGGGATTTTGTCTACCGGTTTGCCCATGCCGTTCAGATGTCTAGCATGAACATATCTAAATTTTCTCGTATAAAGACATTTTCAACACACATAGGCCTTTTGCCTAATTCTATTTTCCAAAATGATTTAAAATATAACAAAAAGAGTTATAAATTCTTTTGTGTACAATTCTTAACATGTTGGTCGTCATTGACTATTCTTCATGTAAAAAATTCAACGTCACCTACAAAATAGTTTTATAATTCAATGCACTTTAGTTTTTTTATTTGTTCATCACCACAAACTCTAAGTAAATTTTTTTTTAATTTGCTAAAATTATGCGTTGTCCAACGCTGACGTGTACGTTATCATGTAAATTGTCATTTCTCTTCTATAAATTTGTAATAACTTATCTTTTTTTTAATCTAAAAGATATTAGACTACCAATCTAGATATATTTGAATCTCAAATAACGTAAACAAGCCTAGTGATATACGAAAGAAGTAATAACGTTGCGTTTTATGTCATAACGGCATTAATTTACATTGACTTAGGAAATGTTGAAAATGCACTGTTTATAAAAGCGTTATATAATTATTTAAGCTTTATTAAATATTATTCATTTGGTGTTTAAACAGAGCAATTTGTTAAGTGTTGAATTAAGAGAACATTATTTTTAAGAACTTAATAATTCAAACTTAAATTGAAATGGTAACCCTACCAATATACAGAGAGGGGAGATACTTTATTATTAATTATGTAATATTAGTTTCAATTAATATATAAAATGTAAGGTAAATTTTATTAGTTTAGATTTAACTTGCTGCTCTATTAATGATTCTATTAAAATCCTGTTATGTTTTTGTATTTCTTTTGAACCAAACAAACACATTCAAATGTTAAATAGTATTTGTATTTACTTCAATTTTATTTCTTTGTTATTTTTTTTTATTTTTGTAGCAAACATATTTTTGTTTTAACTTCCTCGACATGAAAACTTGTTGTATTAAATAATTTCATTCGTTTTTTTTTGTTTTATATATCGTTTATTTTATTTTGTATTTCATTTTTCATTTATTTCTTTTCAAATTACCATTAAATATATCAGTCGTTTACTCTTAGTGTCTAAACGGCAATGTTGTTGTTGCTGCTGTGTTTTCTTGATGCTGCTGTTGCTTTGATTTTGCTCTCTTCATCGCCAACAACAAGCGATAGCAACAATAATAACAATATAAACAGTAGTCAAAAAAAAAAATCAGCTCATTTGAGGTCATGGTGGAGGGGGAATTTATTGGTGTTGTTTTTATATAAAAAATAACAACAACACTAATAACACATTCAAAAATAAATTAACAAAAAAAATAAATATAAAAAATTTTTTATTTCGACAAAATGACAACAAAAACAAAAATCTGTTGATGTCTACAACAGTATCAACAACAAAAACAACAAATTATCTGAAAACATCACGACCAAAGTAAATGGCCATTAAAGCTTTGCATGATTATTTTTCGAGTTTTTCGTTCATTTCGTCTTCTGTGTATGATTGTACAAACAGTGATTCAAATAAATCTGCTAACAGCAATTATTTAGATCAATTAATTATATTATTAAATATATATTTCACACTTTTGACTTTTTTTAAGATAAAAAAATTTAAAAACAACGCCAATATAGAAGCAAAATACAAAATATTAACAAATCACAAATCTATATATTATAGTTTTGTAAGACATAAATTCCAGAAACAAATTTTTGTAAACTCTTTTATTTGTTTGTGTTATCCTATTATTAATCTAAGACACAATGAATTTCATAGATGATTTATAACTTCTTTTGACGTTGGAGAAGAACTTGAATGTTTGTAATGATAGTAAATTAAAATTAACTTATACTTATAGTATTTAAACAAGAATAGTCTTCGTAAAAAAAACACGTACTGTAAATTCGTATTTATTTTTGATAGTTTTACAATTTTGGAAGCGTTTTACTACATAAGATAAGATAGAATAAGAATTGTTATCGTTTCCCTTGTTAAAATCTCTAATAACCCACACATTATAATACTTTAAAGAATTATTTGAATGCAAACTCAAGGTCACTATGACTAAAAATTTCAATGAAAATTATAGTTTAATCATGTTGATCAAATTACAATTTATTGTATATGTAAATCTGTTGGCTCTATACTGTTGCTTCATACTTTTAGGGGCCACTGTATTTTGTGAATTAAATATTGTGTAGTTGGGTTTTTTTTAATTTTGTTGTTATATAGCGCAGTAGCGCATTAAAATGTATTTCATATTTCAGGGCTGGAAAATGTATGGCACATGTGCCAGAAGGTCTATTAGACACTCCATTATTATTTCATTTTTTTTATTTGTTAAAAAAACTAGGAGTTTATTTAAAGATTCGGCACTGTGTGTATGAAAATATTTTTACATAATGGCACTTGTATTACATTTTACCTGGCACCCCTGTTCTATATGATAATAAAATAACAAATGAGCACAAACAGCAACAACAAACAACGCTACAGCAGCAACAATAATCAAAATCAACCTCTACATTTGACTGCTACAATACACTACCTCCACCACCACTACTACAAACTACGATTGCATACCACTACAACTACAAAAAAATGCCAAGAAGTGAAAGTATTGTATTTTGTAGCTGGTATTTTTTTTTGCTATTGGTTGTTTTTGTGTTTTCTGTTATTACTGCTGTGTTGTCGTCTGCTCTTTTATAAACTAATAACTGCACTGCAGCTTTAACTCAGAGCCACACCAATATGTCAGTCATACATTCGTACTAACTGTGTGTGTATAATATTCATAGTTACGTTTATTTTTTGTTTGCCTTTTTATTGTTTTTAATCTTTAAGTTAGAGAATTAACTAAGCAAAGCAATGAATAAACAAACTTAAACCATTTAAACCAGCCAGCGAACCAACCAAGCAAGGAAACAAGTTGATAATACAAAAAGAAACCCAAACTACTGGCCATTTAAACTATGCACACAAGAATATATAAAAAAATTTTTATACTTTTTTACTGTTAGTACATGATGTATATTTTTTATGTTCACTACTATCTTAAAAAATTGTATAAGATTTTTTTTTAATTTTTGTTGGTGTTTTGCTATTGTGTGGATATATCATTATTTCTGGGAACAAAGTAAAATCTTTATTACAGTTCCAACATACTTGGATCAGTATAGATCTGAGATGTTTTGGCAGTTTTCATGTACAAATTTTAATAATTCTACCAAAAGTTAGACTGTCAGTTAGCTTGTCTTCATTCTGAAAATTGTATATATTTGCTTCATATCTATGCTATTTTTATTTAAAAAAATTGTTTGTCTTTTTTTTACAAGAAAATATAAGTGAATATTCGAAATTTGTTGACTGGTTAATTTTAACGTTATTTTTCATTTAACTTCATATTTACCTACTGTTTACTTCACTTGTATCCTCATATAACTAAATTTGTTACTGTAACTTAATTACAAAATATGAATAGTGGATAATTTAAAGTAATTTGTCTTAATTACTTAGTATTTATTTTAACTAAATTATTTATACATATATTATAATTTTTTATATCCATAGAAACTAAACTACTTTATAACACGCGTGTTTTTATAAAGTCGGGATTTACATAATAAAACAATCAATTTATATTGGTGTCAATATTTATAGGTTGTGAATTAAATGAAAAAAAGATGACCAGAACCAAAATGTCAGATGTAAGAAAAATAAATTGGAAACAGTTTATTTCTATAAAGCGGAGCCCAGTTTATAAATATACACAGATTTGAAATCAAACTTAGTAAAAAAGAAATTGAGTCTTTTAGTATCTTCAATACCCTCCACCAACAGTACAAGGACGGTAAACAAATAATACATATGATCTCTTGGTGGCGGGCTTAAGCCTTTATCATTAAACAGCAGACATTAAGTAGTGACGGATAAAATTAATTAAAAGAATATGAGAGCACTAGAATTTGTATAATTCGGTCATCTTAGATAAAGGTTTTTCTTAAATAATAATAGTAATAATAGTATTCGGGTTTCAAGGAATTTGTGATATAATTTCTCGACCTTCCAAGGGAATAATAAAGTGGTTTTGTTGCCAAAGCGATGGTAAATATGGCAGGAAAACTTGTATAATTTTTTCCTTTATACAAAAAACATACCTTTTGATTTGGAGAATTTGAAAAAATTTCATAAAATTTCTATTCTATAAAATAACCACGCTGTTTAGTTGTCAAAACCAATTTTAATAACGGTTCCTCTAAATTCCATATGGAGACTGTGTTGTTTATCAATAATATAATTAATACGCAGAATATTTA
>JXPX01143562.1:1512-12149 GCA_001047195.1 Sarcophagidae sp. BV-2014
GAATAATAAAATTGCCACCTGACCTAAGTAAAAGTATATGAAATGACGTGTTTCATGTGTGACATACGATCCGAAATTTCTTCCTACAATACAATGCCATGTTGGGTTGTATTTTTTGTCGAACTCCTTCTTGATAAAAGCAGCAATGTCCTGAAAAGATAAATAAAAATATATATTTGATAATTCTTTTTCATATTATTGAGAATATTACCTATACCTATAGTTAAAATACGATTATAAAACTTTTATGAGGATAACTAAATATTAAAACACTAATGTCAGAAATATGTGGTCCCATCTTTTCACGTTGCTGATGGAAGTACTGAGAAACTACTGAACTATCTAAAAACTATTGTTTATTAACATTATTAACCAAATAATATTCATACAATTATTATTGCAATGCATTTAAAATTGATTTTTTTTAATTTTTGGTTAGCACTTCCTTCACTGTAAGATATAAAATAAATAATAACTCACATGTCTTTTTTTTAATGCCAGTTTGGACACCACAAATTATTTCTAACGTTTGTATCATTTTTCAAATTCAAATGTTTAAATTCAATTACAAATTGTTATTTCTACATTACTTTTTCCAATGCTATTTCCAAATATATAAAAAAAATATATATTGACTGATTATTTTTAACAGAAATTTAAGTACTATTATAACTTATAAGCACTATTATGGCTAAATAGAATTAAATTATTTTGAAAAATAGGCAAAATAATTTTTAATTTAAAAACGAAAATGAACTTTATTTGAAAATTAAGCAATCAAGGCAAAACGCCATTTCGAATAAATGTTTAAGGTAAAAAACTTTTGCCTTTATTTTGGTGTTATTAAAACTACAAATTATTTAAACTCAACATTAAGTAGTATTATAAATCGTTCTACTCTACAAAACATACAAACATATTAAAGAAATGTTTTAGCTTCACATTTTGATGAAATGCTTGGGGCATATAAACTGTAACCCACATTTCGGTGCTATGAAAATACCAAAACAAAAATTTATCTTCGATTGACGACAGGTATTATATATAACTTTAAGTTTTAACTTGAATTGTTGCTTTGTTGCCGTTCCTTATATTAATATAATTAAACACGCGATACTTAGAAACAATACGAAGGTAGGTATACAACATTTTATAGCTAAGAGTTGTCTCTAAATTCTATACACATTTAGTATTATAATGCTGCATTTATACGCTGTTGTTTAATCAATAATTCTATAGAATATGCACATTACCATCGTTGTCATACTTATTTTTTGTATTGTAGAATTATTTTTTGTTATTAATGTTACCAAGGCTCGACCTAAAAGTATACTTTACTTTCAAGTTTGATAATAGAAAATTTCTTCTACTTATTTGACTGTTTTTTATTAACATGTGTTGTGCGTGTTTTTTTCTAGTTTTGTTCTTGGCATATTTAGTTGTCAATAGGTTGTTTTTTATTAAAAGTCGCTTAATATAGGCTACTCATTTTGGGGGAACTTGTTGTTTACCTTAAATACTTGCAATAAAATACATAATATTTTGTTAATTTAACCTGAACACGCACTTTTTAACCCAAATTCTTTCAAAATGAAATGAATTGCTCAGCTTTTTTATACTATTAAATATGTAACCTTTTCAAGAGAATATATTTAAGGCACTTACCAACCTATTTACTACACAGATCGATTTTCATTAACATTCCATGAATGTAATAGTGGAAATGACTTTTATTTAAATAATTTTAAAATTAGAATTTTGTTTACCAATATTTCTACTAATTGTCATGGTATTATACATTTTGTAATGTATAAATATAATTTAATGAAGTACAATATCATAAAATATTTAAACTATAAAACTATGTTTAAATCGAAGTAAAAAAATTGTATTTCATTGTTTGTGTGCAATTGGAAATAAATTACTCCCAACTTTGCATATTTATTTTAAACCCCAGCTATAAAGGTCCAACACATCTCATGGTAATAGTTTTTCCTTAACTTTTTCTAGTTACAAATTGAATTTCCGTTTAACGTTTTCACTAAAAACTTCTATTTTAAGTAAATTGGTTGGTTAAGTGTTTCATTGTATTTCATTAAATGTAAAAATTTTATACTTAGTTTTTTAGTTTTAGTTTTTTTGGCCTAATTTTGGTTTAGCAAATTATTTTGTTTTCAGTATAAAATATGTATTGCTTGTTTTTATGTGTTTTGTTATTTTACTAATTTCATATTTTATGCTCATTTATTGCAACACAGCTTTGAATTGTAATTAACTTCAGAGATAATTGTTCTTAATTAATCTCTCGATAACAACTATTTTATTTCATATCAGATGTACTTCTTATATAGCGAGTAATGTTGAACAAATTCAAAACACTGCATATCAATTTTCAATAACTTTAAAAGTGCGTTGTTTCATATTACCCATTTATATACAACCTATCATTCATTTATATATAATAAATCGAATTTAAGGACGCAGCATTTGACTTAAATATTGAGATTGTTAGTCCTCATCAAAAGCTGGATACTTGTGATAGAAAATATTATTTGTAAATCTTTTAGCAATTAGCCGGCCCTTACTGTTTTTTATATTCATTTGATATTAAATATTGCAACTGAATAAACTTATGATGATTTCAATTAACGGTACAATTTGTATAACTAAATGAAATGAATGTAATATATACATTTATTAGATTTTAAATAAACAACACGGATTCTGAGAATTTAAAAAACGTTTGTAATGTAAATGTTTATACCTAAAGGTTTTTTTTTTATTATAAAGGTTCAACAACACATTGCAAGATGTAATTATTTTATTAAATGAAAATATACTTTTCTCTAAAAGCAAATCGATGTAAAAACGGAAATATTGTAAGATATCCATATGAATACATTATCTGTGAGGGGGCAAGGATGATTATTAACAATATATAAACAAACACACAAGAAAAAAATCAATAATCACAATACAGTGACACTGAAAATAAACAAGGAACGCAGACGTAAGTAGACGACATACCAAAATAACGAGAAAGAGTTTTAAACACTGTATCCGCTCTCATACACAGCACGCATTTTGAAAATGAGATTTTTAAGTTTTAAACCTCACACCCTTACACCACAAACTAAACACCTTATTAGAATATAAGACCAATATTGGGTAAATGATAGGAGACGGTTTCTCTTAGTTGCCTATACTGCACCACAATGAACACAAATTATACGTTCATATTTCTACCTACGCAAATCTAAGTGTAATTGTTCTGTGTACGTGTCTGTGTCTATGTGTTGTAAGCCATGGCATTTAACCAAGGTAATGATGACAGTGATTTTGTTCATTCCCTAATACTTTAGAGGTTAGTTTGAAAAAAATTACCATGGCTAAAATTTACCTATGGGTAGGGTAATCGTGTTAGATGTATTAAAAAATAAGGAAACAATTTTAAAATAAAGAAAACTATACTTGAAACTCAATGTTATATTTTGTATTGCATACATTTAGGAGTGTTTTTGTGTTTTATGGATTTTTGCTTGTATTTTTTAAACGTTTAATATATATTTTTTAATTTAAAACACATGTCAAAAATGTATTACTAAGCGAGTGATTTAGATAACATTTAATTCATAAACAATTTAATTTCTGTGTATAATGCCGCTTAGATAAGAGAAAGTAATTGAGTTTGTAATTATGCGTAAGGTTTTTATAGGCCATCATTTTTATTAGGTGACTACTAAAAAAACAATAAATACAATCCCAATATCCTTATACTTATAAACCTATTGTTTTAACATTGAACAATATATGAAATACAATATACTTTCTCTGGCATTTACATTTACTATAAATAAAAAGCATTAATTAGGTTATACAAAGTGGAATATTTTATATAGTTCAAAGAAACTAGCAGGCAAGGACAATGTGTGCGTTAAATAAAAGTTTTTTGTAATCGATGTTTATTAATATATTTTTTAGTTAAATATATTTCAGGTAAAATTAAATAGTTGGTAAAGAGAAAGTAAAACCATTTAAAGAAATATTTATTTTATTATTTTTTATTTGCCAAAATTTAAGTCATGAATCATAATTATTTGGTGTGTTAAAATTATAAAACGCAATCGTTTAAAAAAATTAAAAATAAAACAGTTGGATGATACATTTTTTATGTAGGATAAAATGACATTGTATGCACAATGTCAACAAAAATTGCACCTAAAACAACCATTTTCTATGCAGATATTACAAGGTCAACTATAAATATTTAGTTAATTGATTTCTATATGATATTCTTTTCATAATTTAGATATTTTAAATGAGGTAAAAACTGTTCATAAATAGATTTTACCTTATTAGGAAAATAGTGATTCTTTTTAAAATTTTAAAAAAACCATACAAAATAAAACCTTATTACATTGCAATTATGAAACGAAATTATGTGCAGCAGCACAATAATAACGTCAAATCAAATACAGAGCAAAATATTTTAATGAACCCATAAATATTATTGTAAATAAATTAAGATAAAAAAGTTAACAGTTAAAAGATATATAGAACGAAGTTATCACATTTTTAAACAAAAGACTATATATAATTTTTGAAATATATACACAGAAAAGTTAAAAATGGTTTATCTGCATGATCATAAAAACTCAAATTATGAGCTGCATTATAAAAGTACTTTATAACTTTTAATAACAACATTATATAATTTTGTTTTTTTTCTCTAGCTGTTCATTATCTATAATGTGATTAACCCTATTATTGTAATTTCGACCCTTCATTCTTTTTTATACAAAATCAATATTAATTAATTCATAAATTACCTTTTCAATGTTATATTTTTCCAATGCTTGTGTCGCACAATCTACAGCATCTTGTTGCATTTCTTCGCTCATATCAGCATTTTTAATGACAGCTTTGCGGTCCGACATATTTGTAGCTTGTGTGTTTTATAATGGTAGTAAGTAGGGAGTTACTTATATAATATATATAAATATTTTGTACAAAAAACAACAGTTTTTTTGTTAAACTAATAATCCAAAATAGAGAACTTTAAGATGAAAGAAATGAATAGAAAAAATATTATTATTACTATATTAAATAATATACAATAAATTTCAATAGTTGTAAAAATAATTGAGTTGAAATTGATTTTAAGAAATATGTATTTTAAATATTCACTCGTTGTTATAATCAACGATGTTTTTTTTATTTTGTGGCGCATCATAAAAGTACCCAATATTATTGGCCGCTTAAACCGTGTCTTTTTTGCAATCACAAGAACTTGCGTCGTCATTTAAATAAAATATATTATTTTTAAATTTGCTGCGTATTTTCATTAAATAAATTGTCTCTTAGGCAATTTATTTAAACATATTATTTTAATACAAAAATAGCAAATTCAAATCAGAATATACATCCCTGGATTTGAAAATTATATTATTGTTGTTAATGGGATTGTAGAATGAATGAAATTCGTCGTTCTGTTTTAACTATTTTCTAAAGTTGTGGTCCACAACTGTTACTAAAGGATGGATTTAAAGTTATTATTATAATTGAAAAGGTTTGTATGATCTTAGACGTTACGAATAATCAAACTAAAAAAATACTAAAGATGTGGTCCACATCTGAGATTTTATTAATAAAAAAAGGAATATTTAAGTTTAACTGACTAAATACATCTACGGATTTTAATTTTATGAATCATCATACAACTAAATTAGAGTTATTCGCCATACACGTTTTTAACATTTTTTAAAGATGTGGTCCACGTCTGTGTTTTTTTTTTAATAAAAAAGAAGACCATATAATAAATTTCAGAAAATACATCTCTAGATATTTTAAAACAATTTAAGAATACTTTATGAAATATTCGTTAGCAGGTTTTACAATGCTTCAAAGTTGTGTCCACATTCTGTGCTTTTTTTAATCAAATTATAAATGGAATAAAAAATTCAAGTGCCACTCACAACAATCAGGTTTTACAATACAAATAATTAAACCCGGCAATTTTGTTTACATTTCTACAAATCGCAGTTGTATGCATTTTAAATCATATTATAAAATATTCAAATAAACAACATGACGTTTAAGCAAAACAAAATATATATACAGTTATATATACGAGTATAAATATTTCAGAGGTAATAGTGGGGAATGATAATTGTGGTCAGTTATTTTTTTTATCAATGAAAGTAAAAGTAAACAAAAAATAAATAGAACTCATCTAATAAAACAGTTTCACACTATTCATGATATAGTATTTCATACTATTAATAAAATAGTTTTATACTATTTTATATGATAGACCAATTTATTATGGCAAAGTGTTTTTAAGCTTAGAAATTTCATGTTGCATCGTCCGAAAATCCAGCAAATATTTTTTAATATTAATTGCTATATTTTAATAAAATTTATTCTTAAGGTTAACAATTAAATCGACTTATATTATTTATATATATATGCTTTACCATCCATACTTTACTACGGCTAAGTTTTTAAACATCAAAATTACTTAATAATTTTCTTTTTTTATGAATTTAAAAATTATTTTCGGTTTTTTGTTTCATACTTTATTTTCATTTTTCAATATGTTCCCATTTCATAGTTCTTTATCCTATTAGCAACATTAAAATATTTCCCAGGCATGAGTGGTTCCAATATATTTTTAGAATTAGCGAAGTATAATTAATATTGCAATTTGTGTTAATTAATAAGAAAATATTGCATATTAAAATAAATAAGTAATCGCAATATGAATAAATCGAATAGTTAATTTGCTCATTGGAATCTTCAGAAACTTAAACAAATGTGTAACGTGTTTGATTCATTTAAACTTGACGTCATTTTTAATTTGAATTTAATGTTCAGTAGTTATAAAACTATTTTCGACAAAAGAAACGTAGAAAAAAACCCGTTTTCATATCAGCCTAAAAAGGTAGTCAAATTCAATTTGCATATACAAATATGTATGGCCAAATAAACGAATGTATACATACGTAAGATGGTATTTTTAGAACAATCGCATTTTCAAAATCAATAAATTTGAAATAATAGATAACTTTTTATTAAATAAACTAACGTATACATTTTAGGTTATCAACAAAATTCAATTGTATACTTTTCGGCAAACTAAAAGTCAAATACAGTCTACTAATGTATTTGACTTTGACTAGTACTGGAACATGGTAATCATAAAATTTAAAACTATATTAAACAAGTTTATTTTGACTACATTATGTTTAATTTAACACCTCCCACTTACATTATTTTTATATTTTTTCACACTAAAATTAACTTGTATTTCATACATGACTTAACATTGATGCATCACCATCAACCAAGCGACATAGCCTCTGTTTATACTGTCTTGACTGCTACTTTGACTGGCTAAATGGCCAAGAAAATAAACGATAATAAATGTTTTAAATACAATAGATAATTAGAATAAACTATAACTTCATAATAACACTTGATTGCATTTATATATGTGGATGGTTATGTGCTAAAAGTCTATTGTTCTTTTTTTTTTCCTTCTAAGCTTATAAGTCATTCATACAAATCTGAACAAATGTATGATGTTATTGTTTGAGAGCAGACATCATCATCATCATGTCAATATTGTGACAACACCAATTTGGGTTCTTTTTTATTTATTGAATTATCTGTCTGGCCACCTACTGAAATTTGAAATGTGGAATATATATATACATATATATATAAGAAACAAAGTAATTATCATAAAAAAACACCTGTAACATTGTTGTTTTACCATTAGATAAATTAAAAAATATTCAATATTTAAACAGGTCTTTTTTGATGAAGCAAAAAAGTTTTTATACAAATAACATTGTGTGTTCTCAAATTAGTTTGATGTAAGAAAAATCTACTTTGATGTTATACATTAATCTAAAATTGTCAATTTTTTAAAGAATATCAGATATTAGTACATACAAAATTTGTGATTCAAAAAAATAGGTCTCTTAACAATTTTCAAGTTGAGGTTTTTTAACCAAAAGCAAATTGACGCCTTTTAGGAAAATGAAGTTAGATCATAAAAAAAATTGAATTCAAGTCAAGTTTAGCATAATAAATGAACCACCAAAGCTCCATAATAAACTTAATGAAAGTAAATCATTTTTAACATGATAATGTATGTAATAGCCTTGAATTTAAATTCATATCTATAATATAAATACTATGGGTCTAAATGTGCTATCTGTTTCCTATGTAAACATCATTTAATGTTTATAGAAAAATTTTTATTCTCAAAATTTATCTGTGGATCCGCTAGAAATTAACTAATAAAATTAATAAATAGTTAACTTAAAAAACTTAAAATGACTATCGGAAGTGGGTAGATCGTCTTGCAACTTAATAATAATAAAGATATTTTTACATTAAAATAATGAGTTCAAAATGTATAAGTTTATTCAAAATTTATATATAAAAATTAATTTGCAAAACTAAAATACATATTTGCAAAACATTACTTTATGAATTCACTGTGTTGCACAAACTCTGCAAAACATGTTGTCGATTATAAAGAGCTATGAAGAGTAAAATAAAAGTTATGCTTACAAAAAATAACATTGTCTTTTTTTAACGGTAATTAACGATTAATTCAAATATATATTCGACAGAATTGTATGTATTAAATCATATAAAGACAAAACAATTTTGGCACAATAATGTTTATATATATACTCGAACAAAACAACATCTAGAAGGTTCCTGCACGTCTTCAATGTTAAAAGAAATATTTTATTTCAAAATTTATGAATGAGGAGTTTATTAAACAATTGTAAAAATACCATTACTCATATGTACACGTTGAATTTGTGTATATCGCACTGCCTCCAAAGGAAATAAACTTAACCTCTATTCATTAAAAAATGTATTACACCCTCCGCCTAACAACTGGGGTTTTTTAAACACCAAAATTTTCAATTTAAACTTTTGAGAAATCCAAAACTTTTAAAATAATATCACAAATTTGTTTGTGATTTGCATTTTATTCATTATCCACCCCCTTCTAACAAAACTTCGTGATTGCTTTTGCTTTGTGCACTTCTCAATTTACTTCTTTTTTATTTTTCTATTCGTAGGAACTCTTCGTGGTCGTTACCGCTAAACCACCTTGATTTTTTCGGTCAGAAATGAAACTCACCGCTTTGAATTTATTTCTTTTGTGGTTGGGTTTGTACCTCTTTTTTAAGATTTATAGCTTTTTTAATAAAAAATATTCGCAATATTTCTTAATATCTCACAAAATTCGAATTTTTTAAATTTTTTTTAATGAATTCTTGTTAATTGATGTTTTTTTTCCTTTGCTTTTATATTTTCACATGTACTTCATATTTTTGTAATAATTTTCCAAGTAAACTTTGTTTTATTTCAACTCAAATTGTATTTTTATATTGTTACAATTTGTTAATGCAAAATGTGTGTAATTTGTTGTATATAATTTACTTTTTTGTTGCTGTTGCAATTTAGTTGCTTCTTTGGCGCTTAATATTTTTATATTACCGCAGCGGTTGGAATTTTTTGAATTTTTGCGTGTTGCTTGCACGGTGTTTTTAATATGAATATTATTTAGTAGTGCTTGTGTGTTTTTACTGAATACAGTACGCTGATTGGTTAAAACCAGGCGGCTTCTATCAGGCGACTTCTATCACTTTTCAATGTGTAGAACAATGCTGCCAGATATTATTTCTGAAACTTTTTCCAATAATATTTCTTTAAATTAGGTTTATCAAAATAAAATATTGTAAAAAAAAGATTATATCACCAATATTTGAATGTCGAAAATATATAAATATAAAAATATATAAAAAATATTTATTAAGAAATTAATAAATTTTTAAATATATATAAATTTTTTAAAATTGTAAAGACGTNTTAAGAAATTAATAAATTTTTAAATATATATAAATTTTTTAAAATTGTAAAGACGTTTATTTATATAAAGCATCTGGCATAGCAATACTTTTTGTTTTGACAAATTCGTTGACATTGTCAACTTACTGTGAATTATTATTGTTGTCTATGCTAAATGCTTATTTTGAATGAAATCTATGACTGTGAGAAGGATACTCGCAATAATATTTATATTTAAAAAAGAACCAAGTTGTAAACTATTATAAAACATTCACCTTCTATTGAACTTTGAAAGCAAATTTAACAATATTTAAAAGCAATGCAATTGTTGCAAAATTTGTTGATGTGAGAATTTTGGATTAAGTGAATCATTGCCTTTCGATCTATATATTGATGAAGAGTTCATATATTAAAAATACAAAGATTAAAACTTCGATAAAAAGATATTAAAACAGCTTCATAATCAACAAAGCTAACTTTTGAAGCAAGATTTACATAAAATTTTTATTTCAGCGGAGAAATACAGGATACAAATATAAAAAACAAATAACTGGTTTAATAATATAAATTAAGGACAAACATTAATTTTTAATTTGATTTTATAAAATTTTCATTTTAGCGTAGAAAAACAGAATACAAATATAAAATTAAGGACAAAGATAAATTTTTAAATTTGGTTTGATCATTTTACACAACTTAAATTTTTGTTAAAAAAAATTCTGAAGAAAGTTATAAAATTTACCAAAAAAAAA
>JXPX01143639.1:0-10829 GCA_001047195.1 Sarcophagidae sp. BV-2014
TGCACGAGTTCAAAACCAGCAAGAACATACAAGTGACGGGTTAAAAAACATTTAAGGCAGCTTATTTCGAGCTACTTGGATTTTACATAAATGGCATTTAGCAGACGTGGACCAAACTTAAGCACAGTACCGGAATGAAAAATTGATGTTACAAGTTTTTTGTTTTCTAAGTTAAGCTCCGATTTCTTGTTAATGATTGGGGGGTATACGATTCGTATCATATTGATTATTTTATTCACAAAATAGGAAATGTGATTACAAATATTCAGTTTCGTATCAAGCATATTTTTATCTTTATTTTTCCAAGGAATGGCAGAGTGCATAAAGCGAAGAAAAGTTTGTGGAGTGTAGCAAATCTTACATCTTCTCGTAAATATATAACTTGAGTCTTTCGAAGTTTATAAAGATTTGATTTAATTGAGATAATTGTTCAATCCATTAACAGCTAAATGTAAGTAGGAAAGTATATCAGCTGAATACAATTATCAGCAAATATAGAGGTGACACAATTTGAAATTCAGGTATATCTGCAGTGAAGATGTTGTATAAAATAAGGGAAAGACATATAAACATTAAATTATATGCTTTGTAAAAAATTTTGAATAATTCGGATAATAATTGGGAATCTAAACTTTTCCATTTGGCTTAAGTATCGGGCTAGTTTGAGAAATTTTTCACGGACGGGGAAAGAAGCTTAGTTTTAAACATGCATTAAAAATGTTCGTGAGAAACATTATTCTATTTTTGACAGGTTTTTAAACATATGTTGTTTACACCATTCAGACCGGAAGTTTTTTTGTTTTTTAACCTTTTTAATAATTAAAGTAACTTTATGAAATAAAGTTAGGTAGTTGTTGTGTGAACGAATATCAATGAAACAGACATGGTTTCCAACATCATCCACTTCAGAAATTGTAGCACTTCAGAATAAAGATGTGAGCTAAATTTCCAGCCTTATCTTGCTGTGTATAAGCTACCATATTGTTCTGTTTTAAAATAGGAATATTGCAAGTTTTCTTCGTAAAAACTTTTTTTCCAAAAAGGTAATGAAGTTTTGTCCAAAGTGTACAGCATATTATTCCATGATTTGTTTTTAAAGATGCTAATTTTCTTTTTGATATTTTTACTAAGCCGCACATTTCTTAATTGTACTACATTCATAATTGGTAGGTAATGAAGACGGTTGTTAACTAGAGTCTACCGGAATATAGGTATAATCATTAGGGTTATTTGGTATCATTGAGCTGTAGTTTGTCATGTTATATGTTGCTCCAGCAATTACTTAAAAATATCTCCTACTAAAATGTATTTATTCTAAAGTATCCGAAGATTCGATCTGAAAGCTTGTTTTCGGTTATGATCCCTACTTGCTGATGCACGAAATAAAAATGAATATATATCTAAAGTATTATTGGCTTTTATTATTTTATTCTGAGTCCTATAATTTCAACGAGTTTTGTGTTTTGTGGAGCTAATATTTGATGTTGTAAGTCCTTTTTTATTAGAATAGCTACACCACCTCCATTACCGCATTGTTGAACACAAGTTATTATTCAGCCTAGTTTCACATAACAGGCATATTTCAATATTATATTTTTTTTCCTCCAAAATTTGAAATAATTCGTTTTTTTCGTACGAAATCTACGAACATTCCATTGTAATATCCATATTTTATATTATATTATTTTATATTATATTTTTGATTTGTTGGGTTCCTGATATTCCCTCTTTTATATGGTTTTTAGTAGAGTATACAATAACTATAATGTTTGAGCCCCAGATTTATTAGGCAGTTCTTAATGACAGATAATTCGGTCATATCTAATACTAACAGCACAGCTTTTTAAGGCTTTAATTTTTAGAAGTATATGTTAAATACTCCAACTCAAATTTTTGATGAGAGCAAGACAAACTTTCGTAAAATCTTCTATATTGGAGCAAAACTATTTTATTTAGAAATTTTTTGAATCGAGTAATCTTTTACTGCTAAAATTCTGCATACTTCGTGCACTTTTTCACATTTACATTTTTAAATTGTTATAGGGGAAATGTTATCCCCAATTGCAAGTTCGATAATAACTTAATCTTTATCGTCATCATCAGTTCTTTGAAGATGTGCAACGAAATTAGATTTCCCAATTCTGCAAAAATGGTTTGTTTCTGGTTTTTTACTCATGTAATACCAAGAGCCGATATCAACATTTTCCTCTTTCAAGCGTTTAATTGTATTAGTTTTTTTATATGGTTGTTTTTTATTTTAATATGCAGTTTGCAGAAAGTGATAGTGCATGACTGACCATACCTGATAAATTTCAGATGTCCAATCAAAAATGTTTCGACTTATAAAAGCATTTTGAATATCTAGTCTTTGTTTAGATTAAGAACCCGTGGTCTGACGATAAAATAATGTGGATTTATGTACGTTAATATGTCTTAAAAGTTGTACACGTTGACAACTATTTTACAACTTAATTGAATAACCCGCGGCATTATATTGCTAAAATTTCTATAGTTTGCCAAAATGCATATATGTATATAAAATGTGTTTCAGATATGTTGCAAAAACTGACTTGCTCAAAGCGTTATGGTATACACTTATCGCAAGGGCCTAGGATTATCACTTTTAGATTTATAGTTTAAAAGAATGTTTTACTTCGCTTCGTTTAAATGGCAATTTTGAGTGGCTTTTCGAGCATGAGAAATTGCTCATGGTAAAAGGAGAGATTGCTCATACTACAACATTTTACGATATTAAAAATGATATGCGATATTGAAACTATTTTTATTAGAACTAAACTTAATTCGAAATAATAATCAGAAACTTGAGAACAGATTAACGTCATAAGTCACTACATTTAAATATACACAATTTAATTACACCTTAGAAATTCTCAAAGAAAATGATTTTTATTAAGGATTTAAATTTCCAACAGTGTTGTAATTCCGATGCCACAGATCACCGATAATAAGAATGTTTAGATCATAAAGTGTCTTTTGTTATGGTTGCGTCGCCAGTGATACATCTTTATGATTAAATTGTCAACAATTAAATATCATTCCATTCCTAAAAGTACCGACTGTATGAAAGACCGACCCATTCAATAGATGAAGTGATGTATGATGACTCAACATCGGATGTATTAAAGTAATCTCTCAACAAATCTCTGCCATCCTTTGAGAAAGAATTTTTAGTAGTTAGTACAAAAATTGAGCATTCTATCGACACGAAAACAGCTGCATCTATTTAAAAACGCGACTTCCCCAACCAACAGATAGAGAAAAGTTGCTTTGCGATGAAAAAATAGAGTGATACAATTAGAGTAAGAGAGTTCTGTTAGTGAAAAACCATATTTTAAATATAATCCCGCAAATTAAACGAAGCTTCTGTTTAAAATCCAAAATCATCTTAAAAAACGACCTTCCGCATATCATCCTGTAAACCGACTATTATACAAATTTGCAATTTGCCAAAAACCACATATTGTTTGTGGCGAATATTAAGGCGCAATGCGGTACCTTAAGATTAGAAAATCTTTGGATGATCCACTTGTATCACAATAACTGAATAAAAATATTGTATATTTGCTGCAGGTATCATTGCTATTGCGGGAAACGGGTCTCACCATAAGTTTAAAAAAAATCGTGATAATTTAAAAACTACATACCATCCCCAAGACTGTAAAACAATAGCTCTAATTTTCAGGACATATTGGTTGATATAGATGTGTTATTGCAGAGAACGCCCCCATTTCATTTTTATTAACTGAACATTTTAGTTGTTGACTGCAAAAATATTATTTTTCGATAGAGCAAAAAAAATGCAGTATGAATATTGTGGCTCATTATTTTGATTGTGATGAAAATAAATAAACTTTAGATAGAATGCGTTCATACTTTTCCTGTTAAGAAAAGGTTTCCGATAACCAAAGATACAACTCTGCCTGTGAGCTTTGTTCTATTTCAAAATCCCCTACATATACCTTACGACCTCATATGGATTAAATCTCCGATTCAAAGCGACCTTTTCGACGTTTTTACGTAGATTTTATTGGTCCCTTTCCAGAAGTTATATACGTAGTATTTATAGTTTTAGACCATTTCATAAAGCTAAATTCGAAACCTATTCTTTCACATATCAAAGAAAATATCATTGAAGCCAGTTTAAAAGTAGAGTTTTCTTTTTTTAAACTATTTTATAAATCATGGATTTACTGATGTGTTGTTGCGAATTGTTGTGAAAGGGTAAAATGGTATATCAACAAGGCATTGCGTTCGTACATTTTGAATGATCAATTAAATTTGAATGTTAGAAGTTTAAATAGGTCATTTTGAAATAATATACACATATGTCTCCTTACTTTGGCGTATTAGGCAGACCAATGGTAATGTTTATTTTAATTTTTGAAATCTTGGATTTCTCATGGAATGATTTAATTACATCTTCTAGACCATATGAATAATAAACGGTCGCCGTACTAATCAAATAATATATGTTAATTTATTACAACATAATCGAATATGTTATCTCTAATTATAGTCGTTTCTATGCGAGAGAACTTGAAAAACATTTGTTTTTTAAAAATTTTAATGTTCTTAATGATGTAGGACTCTCATTAGATATTCTTAGTTAATCAATTAAATTTGAATAATTTTAATTATTTAAATCATTATTCAGTCCAGTACTAGCATTCAATGCGTATGTTCGTGATTTATTGTATTCTTGTGAAACTCAGTTTACCTTTTTTCTTTCTTAATTTTGTAAGTTTTTCTAAGAAAAACAATTTAAAAAAATAACATTAAACGCGTGCGCGCAGATGATGTTAATGCCCCTGCTAGTCAGAGCATGACTAAAAAACATAACCAAATAGTTCAGAGAAACGTAAATCAAAATTACTACACTTCTCTTAAAACTTTTGATTATCTAGATGGCTAAATTGTTCTCAATGCTTTCGTTAGGTAGATTATATTTTTAAAATATATTCTTGCCTTTTTGGGAATAGAAACAAATTGTACATGCATTGCTAATGTCAAATATGTTGTATTGTGCTAAAGTGTTTACTTGAGTTAAAGGCAATGTAATGTGTAGATTTAATCTACGTGTCAATAGGATTATTCGATTTGTGTACAAATTAATTATAGGACAATGTTTCTAAGTGTGTGGTTGATTTTATAGGCTGAAATTTTAGAAGTTACAGTTAAAAGTAATAAGTTAAACATTCGATTATTATTTCACTTATATAGTCTTCACAACCAAATGCCCAGAATATTTACTAACGCATTTTGTATTTTCTCGTTCGCACAGGAACCCACAGTAATTTTTTTCTATAGAGAGTATCGAAAGCTTGGAATTCTTAATCGCTATCACTAAGATGTTTAAATTTCTTTCTCATAGTATTAAAAAACTAAAAAAATAAAAAACTAATAAAATTTGCATACCATAAAATTTATCGGATCAATAGAATTTAATTTGAAGTTTTTCTAAATAGTTCTTGTCGAAAAGGATCTTTACCAAATTTTCTTGAACGCAATATAAAGTTTTACTCTAGTTTTCTAATTTATAAGTATATCAAAGAATAATTGGGTGAAATGAAGTGTTATTTCAATGTTAATTTTGTACTTGTAACAATCAAAATTTATTTAAGTATTAATTTAATTATTTGTAGTATATTTTTAATAAGTAGTTTGTAAGCCTAAGGGCTTGTTTTTTAAAATTGTACAATAAAAAAAAGTTAAAATACCACCAATAACTAATCTTAAATGCAAAACATAGCCAGTGCATGAAGTAAAAATAAATTTATATTTAATACGGAAAATATCTGTTGTATACATTTCAATTGAAATATTCAACCTACACAGCTAAAAATGAAAATCCATATAAACCCGTACTTCAGTCTTAAACTATGCAATGGTCAAATAGTTCCTATTTTCAATCTTAATTCGTAAACTTTGTGATTTCTTCAAATTTTCCCGATCGGCTTGTACTCTAAATTATTCCTATCTGAATAAATTAGTGTACAAGATTTAAAGATTTTAAAGATTCTGTTTCTGACTTACAGTGACCAGTAGTATCCCTCAAGGATCAGTTATTGGGTCTTTGTTATCTTTGGAAGGATTTTCCTGTGAAGATTTTGCTTTCGCGGACGAAATTCAGCTTCTTTTTTCTGGCGAACGTCAGTTTACAGATATATTGGAATGTGTTATTAATGTAATATTGTTGGATATCTAAGAGTGGATGTCAATTAGTAACCTTAGCATTAATTCTACTCAAACTAAAGCCATGCTTTTTAAGCTCCCAAAGTCAGAGGTGAATTAAAATATAATGATAAATGGTTACAAAATTGAGCTTGTAGAATGTATTAAATGTCTTGGTATTTTGATTGATAGTGGTCTTAATTTTGAACAACATATCAACTGGCTATGTTCCGTTGTTAATTTCATGTCAAAATTAATTAAGTGTTATTTTAATGCCCCTAAGGGCAATAAAAAAAAATATGTGAGTACTAAAAGTACAACAAGTCGAGGGTAAATCAGTGTAATAACTGATAAATTATTTGTCGCGATTCAAGTAAGTCCAAGGTCAAATCATTTTGTGCCCTCTGTCCAATAGAATATAAAATAATCGATTGTAAAGCATCTTTTGACAAATGTGAAAATTGTAATGGTCCTCATTAAGCCATACGGCACACAACAAAAAAAGTTTGCCAGTCCAGGTACTATAAAATGCAAATTATAATGATAACTTTCCAAACTCTCTAAACCAAAATGTTAGAGCAAATACTTCATTTTAAATTGCAATAATCCATAAAGTAATACAGCAAATGTTAATACGACAATGTTTTCTTTTGAAGAAATAATTAATCTCTACTAAGAAGTTGCTAGCTGTGATAAATACTTCAGTTATTNGTTGTTACTGACTATGCAGCAAATTTCTTTTTCAAAGAATGTAAGAATAAAAATTAAACATCAGTTGCTAGCTGTGATAAATACTTCAGTTATTAACATGCTAACGATTTTTACGCATATACTTCTGTTACTTTTCTGGCAGTTTATCTGGTAACGAACAAAGTAAAATACAAGCCTTTAATACCGATATTTGAAAGCAATTGGGGTTGTATAAGAAATAATTGTAGGGGAAATATATTGTATGGGAAACTGCAATTTACCCACGAACACACGTATATAGAGTCTGTTTCAAATAAACAAGAGTCCATTCTAGATTTCTTTTTGACAAATGAAGTGATCAATCTGTCTGCAGTTAGAGTAATAAATGATCTTAGCTCCGAAAACCTCCCTATTTGTAGTGAAATCGATTTAAGCTTCATTATGGTAAATGATTTATACTATGACTTTAATAAATTAAGCTGGACACGTTTTTCTAATTATATCAAAAGAAAGCTGCCAAAAGGATGTCAAATAAGTGAAATAAATGATTTGTATGATTGATAGCATGATAAATTTTTCAATGAAAACATCAAATTAGCAATAGAAAACTGTCTTAACATTAAATGAATATACTTATTAGGAACACTTATAGACGAAATTGGAAACGTTATAGGGCTATATTGATTAGGAAGATCACAAAATAAGTAAATGATTTAAAAAACAAGTCCTGGAACAGTATGTTGTGAACATTAGATAAATTTTCATATTCAATTCAATTAAATTTATTTATTTCTCATAATGTTTATAATATTTACATTAAAATTACAGTAAAAAGAGTTTAGGAACTATGTTCCTTTTCTACTTAAATAAAAGTTTTAAATTATAACATCTATGTACAAATAATATAACAAGCAAACAGAAAATTAAAAAAAAAAAACCTATGAGAAGTACGGGTATAAGATAAAATAAAGTTAAATTACGATAAATTAAGAAAAAATTATGATGAGCACAGTTCAATAATATGTACATATTGTGAATTTAGGCACCTTCTAGTGAAGTTCAAAGTCTACCTTTCGATTTTATCATGCACGAGTTCAAAACCAGAAAGAACATGCAAGCGACGGGTTGAATAGTATCAAGGCAAATTAAAATCATTTAAAATCATTTTACATAAATGACATTTAGACGTAGACCAAACTGAAGCACAGTAAAACATTACGATATGAAAAATTTATTTTAGAATAAGTTTTTTGTTTTCTAAGTTAAGAATCGACTTTTTGGAATCTGATTGCAATTCAGTTTCGTATAAAGCATTACATTCAAATATTTGTCGTTATTTTTCCAAGGACTGACATATTTCATAAAACGAAGGAAATTTTGTGGAGTGTGACAGATCATGGTTTATTAAGATTTTCCATTTATTGAAAAATTGTTCAATCCATTTAAAGCTAACTGTAGGTTGGAAATTATATCAGATAAATATATATCGGTGAAAGCAAATATAGAGGTAACACAAATTAAATATATGGATATCTGCTATAAAGATGTTGTATAAAATAGGAGAAAGACATGATATGATAAGTGTGAAATCTTAGCTAAAAAAATTGTAAAATGAACCACTGTTTCTCATCTCATCTTTGTGATAATTAAACTGTTTTAGAATTAATAGCGCAGCTGACTATGTTCGATCATTGGACACAACTTCTCAATATTGTTATTTTATATCTAAAGACAAAATTGGTCATATTATCCAAAAAATTGAAAACGATAATAATTTTCAAATTGAAAAATCAACCGGAATGGTCCTCTTTGATATTTAAGCTGATTTTAATTCAGTCTGGCAAAAAGGCCTAATTTTTCTATTAAAATCAAACAATTTTTCATTCGAACTCATAAAAATAAAATTAAGTCTTTTGCATAACAGGACATTTAAAGTATACTTGGTGAAACTGGTTCCCTTTTAATCAACATATCAGCAGGTTGTCCTCATGGATCCTGTCTGTTGCCAATTTTATATATTATCTATACATCAAACATTCCAACTTTCCAAAATTGTAGCACTACAATCTTTGCCGATGATACATCAATATTAAGCTGGGATATATACGCAACTAACTTCATTTAAAACCTAATAAACCCTGAAAAAACAAAAGTCAAATATTTTACAAGAAAAGGAAAATAATGCTTCATTCCACAGTCACCACTCACTTCCACAGCCATGATATTTCTAAAGGAAATCTAGATCGTCGTTAGCGTTATTAAATATTTGCTCTTGAGACTCGTTTTTCAAAATTTAGCAACTTTGGAACACTTTCTGTAAGTTCTGTTATGCCTCAAGTTATACACAAATAATTTGAGTTTATTTTACTTATGTTCGATACAAGAAAACGCTAATCGAATGCGCCTGGCTATTTTTTTTTTTAATTTTAAAATCTCATTCTCTTTCAACATCGATTATCCTTTGTTGGTTTTGAAACAACTTAACTAAAACTTGTCATCATTAATACAGTTTTCAGCAAACAATTTCGCTGTCGAAATTTTCAACATACAAATATCGCGGTCTTCATGCATTTTTTTTTTTTGTATTTATATATTTTATTAGTATATAAACAACTCTTTCATCAAATTGAAAGTATTTTGCGGAGCTTTTCAAATTTAGCAAAGGGCAAGACTAAAGAGCTGAACAGATCAAAAGAGATGAAATGTGGTTTAAAAGAACATATCACTTTGTTACTAAAAAATAAAAATTAGAACCCAGACTGAGGCCAGTTGCTTTATGGATTTAATAAGAAGGATGACCTGAATTGAAATTATCTGTTATTTATTTTGTGATAAAATTATACTTTTAATTTTATTAGTAGCTCATATAAATAAAGCAATTTTCAAATTTGGCAAAAAGTTGAATTTGATTTCGAAAAAAGTATTAAGTAATAAAAAAACTGAATTTACAGGAAACTAGCGTATTTCCACCTGAATACTTTTACAACATAATTTTTTTGATTAGCCTAATGTTGTATTTGTCATATTTAAAAGTATTGAAAATTAATTTATTCCAAGGAAGTTATTTTCAAACTTTGAAATGAAGGCAAATCAACGAGCTAAATAACGAATAGATATAAAGCTAAAAAACATGGACGATGTAGCCTGAGAAAAAATTGTTTCATTAACATATAAATAAAAGACTCTGCAGTTAGGTATTGTATAAGGTAATTACTAAAATATTCCTTGTAAAATTTAATTTTTGAAGAGTTTTTAAAAATAATATCGGATGTTAGCACTGTTATGTGAAGATTAACTTGGTAGCACTGTCATGTGGAGATAAACAAAAATTTTTATGGCTCCAGAAAATTATTTAAATAAAATGTTTAATAGTAGTTATTAACTAGTAAAATTATTTAAATGTTGTTTAAAAAAACATGTTCCTATTAACGTTTCGTATTAAGGCGAGGATTTGCGTAAATGTTTTCAAGAATTTTCGTCCTCCCTTCAGATATAACAAAAATCATATAAAGCTGAGTTAGAAAATCAACTACAGAGAGGTATTAAAATTTTCCAGGCTAAAGTATATAAAGAATGCCGTGCGAATTGAGTTTTCGGACAAAATCAACCATCTAGAAGACGAGGTGCAGAGTTGCTGTAATGTCGTCAATCAAGTAGATAAAACTTTGAGAGAGAAAATACAAAATCTTGAAACACAAAATGAGATTTTACAAAAACGTTTTAATAAGGCTAATATAGTAATCAATGGTTTGCCAAGGGGAAATAAAAGATCTATGAATTCCAGTCGCTCGGATTGCTTCTCTTTGTAATGTAGAAGGCCCATCGATATTATGGGTGGTAATTCAGTGTTAGTTAAATTTAACTTTGTTTATACTAGAGATTGCATTATATCAAATTATGCAAAAATGAACCAATTACTACTTAGAGACGTTATTGGTGGACGCGTT
>JXPX01145865.1:0-12362 GCA_001047195.1 Sarcophagidae sp. BV-2014
AAGTTGTATGGCTTTCATTTAATTTTAAAATGGACTATCAGTTTATACGAGAACTATTCAAAGGGTGAAGTTTGAAATTCACGGGCTAAATGCTTCGATCAGCTATTATTTTTGTTCAATTTTGGCATACTTGTCTTGAACGTTGAGTTTGTTTGTGTCAAGTTTAGCTTGTTTGTGATATCCATAACAGTATTTTGATTAATGACAAAATAAAATCAAAACATTTAAAAATCAAAGAATTGAATTTCTTTCGAATGTAAACAGAATATATAAACTCTAAACTGTCTACTCGAAATAAGCGTATTGATTTAAATCAATAGATAAAAATTAACTAAATTCAAATTAAATATATATAGAAAATGGTATTCTTTTACAAGTAATATAAAGAAATTAAGGTCATTCAATACTTACCTGTTGAAGTCCTTTTATTGTTCACATATAAATACATATATGTGTACACATATATATTTTATGATTACAATTACAATTTAATGTTATCTACTTGCAATGTATATTGTGCCGATGATGATGAATAGTAATATTGCAAACGCATTAATTCATGAAGCATATGAATATGTAGGAGACATGTATTTACAATAATATTTTTTTGTGGTAATGCCTTTTATTATACATCGTACATACATCCGTTACATTTAAGTTATGTATGATTTTGCATTCATACGATAAATGCATCAGTAATGAATATGAAAAGACCCAAGGATGAATGATATGACACATATGACACACTATATACCTTTATATGAACATATTACATTTAATGATATTCTTTGAAATATAGTAAAATAAATACTATGTGAAAATATGAATCTGAAAACTTTTCTACAGCTATTGATGAAAGTATTTATTAAAAGGAAATATGGAAAAGTTATTTTTGTGTAAGAGAAAATTTTAAACATAGTTTAGTACTTCCTAAAGTTTTTTTAATTAATTTTTTTAATTTCGAAATGTTATAAAAATAAAATTGGTTTTAGTTTTAATCACCCAGCAAAAAATTTTCGCAAGTAGCTATAGAAGTCCTATAACTTGGATGTACAAATAATAAACAATCGGCTTCAAAAAGCAATGACTTTTATATATATTACAGAAAAGGTTTATTACTACGAGGTTTGTTCGACAGAAAAACTTAATTTTGAAATTTTCGTTCTTCGCGTAGTCCATTAGACGTGTGCTAATCATATGTTATTTTTTAGTAGAGTTTATTTGTAGTTAGATTAGTTTGTTTGTGAGTAAGCCGTGTTTTGGTAGTAAGCGTAAAAAGGATCAATTAATTTTCTTTAAATTATGTGTATTTTCTGCTGTGAAAAATAGATCAATGAATTTATATCAAATTTTACGTAGACATGGATGCAAGTCATTTACAGCACTTAAAATATTGTGAGTGGCTGAATTTTAAAAATTTTAGAGTACGTGCATTCGGTTAGACGTATTAAAACTAGTTGTTTTAGTTAAGTTTATTTGTTTAATTTAGTTTGTTTGTGAAGGGCATAACAGTAAGCCGCGTTTTGCTTGTTAGGGTTTAAAAGTAAAAATTAGTTTTCATAAAATTAGGTGGAAGAAAAGAATTTAACTTATATTCTTAGTTCAGTTTGCTTGTGTATAGTTGAGTTTGTTTGAGGCAAGTTTATCAGTTATACGGCTTTCGCTTGTTCGGTAATTTTCTGCTGTGAAAGCATGTATTAAAGAATTCGTAAAAAATTTTATGTAAACATAGACTTAGTACTCTAGGACAAAAAATGTATAAGAGGTAAACAGGAAAAAAATAATGATGACGCTCGTCTTGGAAGATCCATCACATCGTAATGTTTTTTAGACTCACAAACAAATTATAATGAAGAATCGTTGAGTTGCTGTTTAAGAAGTTGCAGATTTTGTGGTATATTTTTTTCCGCAAATTTTAGCCATAAGCGTTTAGCAGCTAAGTCCATTCCAAAATTATTGGATTTTGAACAAAAGAAGTGTCGCATGTTAATTGATTAAGAAAAACGACGATTCTATTTGGATACTGTATAGTGAATGTTTCAAAGAAATGCCTAGAATTTGATTAACTATTAATTATTTAGATTTTGTCTTAAATCTGTATTTAATCTCCTTTTATGGCTGAAGCCTTCTAAGCCGAGGCAAAAACATATCGAACTAAAACTTATCAGGACTATGATAAGTTTCAAGAAACACCCACCTATTCTCCTTGAGAAACTTTAATCTCAAAAAAATTGATCTACTTCTTCTTCTTCTTAAAAAATATTAACTAAAATTTTAATTTTTTACAGTTAGTAGTAATTTTTCAAATCATTCTTTTAAAATGACATAAATTTTTTTTGCTGGGTAGTAATGAATAAAACAAGTCTATTATTCAGCATTTCTAATACACATTTTTATAACATTTTGTTACGAAGTTTACTGCTGAAATTAATTTTTATAATTCAATATAAACTGATTTTAAATTCAATGTTCGGAGTTTGTTTTTGCTTAAGAAAGTTTTCATATCTTGTGTCCTGTTTTAGTTTTTTGTATGTGTCATTTTCAGGAGAGGTTTATTATAAAACATTGATGCTAATTTGAGACTCTTCCCTAAAAGTTTTGCATATTATTACATTAGGGTGGATCGATTTTACCTATGATGAATTTTCAAAACTAGAAAATGAAATTGTTTGAAGTAGTTTTTTTAAATTTAATATTAAAAAATTTCAGTTTTACAACTCAAAGCTTTGTTTTGATATAAACATAAAATCGGTATGGTTTTGTTAAGTCAAACTTAAAATTTTATTATTGAATCAAAACGTTTAATATCCTTTTTATTAGCTCTACTAAAAATTATGACATGTCATTAAAAACATGTTGAAACAGTTTACGAAGAGCATTTAAAGTAATTATATTATTCGTCTGTATAGAAATTTAAGACGTTTTAGCCCGTCTGTTATTTATCATCTTCTAATTCGGCAAGAGTATTTATTAAGTGTAATTTTTCGGGTTACATCAACACTTCGGCGTCTACAAAACAGTTTGAAGACGCCGAAATGCAAACAATCTCGGTATAAAGATACACTTTAAGGCAGAAACAAATGAAAGAATAAACTATATCGAACCGTTAAAAAGCTATGGGTATAATCAAAAAGTCTGAAAATTTTATGTGGTATGAATAAAATTTCAGATAGAAATTCAAGAAACCACCTGCGAAATGTTGTTTAAAGACACGATGAAAATTTAGTGTTGCATTAAATTACTGACGATAAAAAAATTGATTAATTTTTAGAATACTAACGGAACAAAAATCATTAATACAGGAAGAAACCACAATCAACTTCGTTTTGTTAGACAAAAAAGTGTGTATCTGGACGGACTAGGAGGGCCGGGTGAAACCGTTATTATATATTGCTACCAACAACAAACGATGAATTTAAACCTTGTGTTGGTCGAAAACCACTAGAATTGTAAAACCACCAAGCGTACTTTACAAGATAAAAACAAGTTGTGAAAAAATGTGTTTCAAGACAATATTACCAATATTTTTGATTTTTTTTTAATACCCATATAAAATTGTTGCTTTTTCACAAAAATATTTTATTATGGGTACAGAAATTAAATACAAAATATATATTTTTATTGACAGAATACACTTCAAAGTTATCAAAGGCCTTGGCTTAGTATTCAAAAATGAAAGAAATACTTTATATTTATTTTTACTTAATAAATTTGTTATCATTAGCTTTTGTTTATTTATTCTTTTTTGATGAATGATTCATTTATTAATTTAACGATTCGTAAGCTAACAATATGTGTTCCAACTTATTTTGATTAAAATTATATTTTTGCCAAGTTTTACTAATTGTCTTTTTCTTTTATTTTCAGGTGAGTGAAAATTTTTGTTGGTTTGAAACCTATTTGTATAAATTTAAGGTAAAAAGTACCAAAGTACAATTTTGGTATAAATTAATTTAAACTTTTTTTAACTTATAATTCAATCAAAGGTTATGTTGTATTAAAATATATTTTACGTAAAAATAAAAAGATATAATTTTAATAAATGTAAAGTAAAATAAATTCGGCGATATAATTTAAAATTTTATTCAAATTATAAATAATTGAGAGGTAAAATTGTAGTTACCTTTCCCACTTAAGAGGTTATTATCAGAGGTTTTTTTAAAACCATTCCAATCCGGGATTTCATAACAAATATTGTATCCTTTTATAAATTTTTAAAGATTTTTAATAATATTAAAAATTTTGTGCTTCTGCTTTTTAAATGCTTTTAATAGTATTTTTTTTAGTCTGGGTGATGTAAAGATATGGTTAAAAATGTAAAAATTGAATACTTTGCCGGTTTTGCTACCAGCCTGATAAGTAAAAAATAAATTATTTTTAATGAAGCCTTTCATTCGAAATAAACTTTTTGTAATGGACATGATATTTTTTGTAAAAATTTATAATTATAAGAGATTATTCTTTTTACAATTTAAAAACAAATATGCAATACAAACAAATAGGCATTCGCTGATTAAATTTCTTAATTCACAAATTCTTCATTATCGTTTTTTTTTAATATCTCACCCAACACCAAAATCCATCCACCCTAATGTGTGTTAATGAAAATTTAAATGAATTCTGTGACCCTTAACACAAAAAATAAGGTGTGAATTTTGTGCTAAAAATGCGTAACGATTCAATATTTTGTGATAATGCAGCCCAAAATCCAGTGACTCTGATTTTGAATGATTAAAAACGCCCAAAAAATGTTTTATTTTTATTCAACAATATTTTAATGATGATTTTTTTCTTTTTTTGTTTAAATGACAAATGATAACATTAACTTACATAAAATAAAACAATGGCAGAAGTTTATGGAATGTACCGTGTAAGAAGTGACTTAAAAACTAAGTGAAAAAATGTGGTGTGGAAAAATAAATTTTAAAAATAATTAAATTAAACAAAAATTAAAACAATTATTAAAAAAATTGGCAAGTTTAATAAAACAAGGAAAATGCAAATAATAAAACATATAACAGATCAGATTAATAATACAATAACTCGATTTTTGACAAGGTTATAAAAAAAGAGCAGTTACTAAAATTTTTCATTCACTACCAAAATTAAAAAAAAAACAAACAAATTTTTGCGGGTTATGGCATAAATATAAATATTCAAGCAATTTTGACAGGAATTAAGTTAAAAACGTCTACTACTACGTTCACACAATAAATGAACTAATAATAGAAGCTTTTTACACCTTACTTAATTAAGTTATTAATAATTATTTCATTCAATTAACGAATGCAATTAAATAGGAAATTGATTTAATGGATTTCATACATATTTAAAAAAAAAAAAAAAATATGTACTTTAGAAAAAATTTGAAAAATATTAGTGACTGCTTTTTTGTACAATTTTTTAAATTATTTTTAAAGGGAATTTGTACAATTGAACAATAAGGAAAAGGGAGTAAAACAAAATACAATAATGACTACTAAACCAGGTTTATAAAAGAAATTTTACCAAAAATGTTACAAATAATATTAAGGCTACTCTCTACCAGAGAATTCTGTGTAATGAGTGCGTCTAACGAATTGCTTGAAATATTAATTATTAAAATATTATCTAAAATCAAGTGCTTTACTGATCTTAGCCTGCTTTTTTCTATAGAATATTTAGTTTATCAAATTTATAAACATAAGTTATGTTCATGATTGTCGTGAATGTGGAACTTTTATAACACTAAATCCACAAAAGTTATCAAGGTTAGGTTTAAAGCCATTACTACTATGAAGAGAGTTCGAACGTTTTATACATTTTAATCTTTTCCACAGTTCAACACGAAAAATATATCAATATACAGACACCACTCTACGTCATAAAAGTTCGTGGTTTCCAGATATGAGTCTGAGAAAATTATCATTTTTTTTTTTGTAAAAATGACACCGACGACCCAAATCTTTGCTCCTAATAGAAGTCATGACTTTGGGCGAAATTGGGAGACACGTTTATTTTTTTTTGATAATTTATCTTTAGTTTTTAAGTGAGTAATTCATCTTCAGGAAATACGTTTCTTTGCGATTTTTATTATTCTTAAGAAAACAAAGGTTTTTTATATGAGTTTTATTTTTACTTGGAATATAATTTTTTTTTAACTGAATAAAATTTATTAGAATTTATTTTATTTTTTGATACAATAAAGTTATTTTATTAAATATAATAGAATTTTGTTTAAATAATTTTTTAAGTTTAATAATGATTTTATAAAAAATAAGTAAAATTCAAAAGTAGCAGTTTTTTTAAGCAATAAATAAAACTTATTTTCTAAAAAATAAAAACAATCTCAAAAAAGTGTTATTTGTTCCCCTTAAAATACACATTTCTGATTCTAAGGTATTTTTACGTCGATTGACATCAATTTACGTATAGAGTAGTAATTTTCATGGAAAGTATAATTTATCTGCATTGTTTGATAATTAAAATCAGATCAAGACTACATTAAAGAAAATTATATTAAATTTGCAGTCTTGATTGTAAAAAGTTCGGTCTGAAGGCTTTCAAGTGAAATGTATTTTAATTATTACTTTTCTTTCTTTTGAAAAAAAATGTTGCTTTTGTGTACTCTTTAAAATAAGGTTGGCCAATTTATTTGGACTGCGAAGAACTAAAAGAAGAGACGTTGGTAGATTTGATTAAAAAAATATTAATATGGATACAATTAGTACTCTCTTATGTAATGAAGAACGTTATTGACGAAAAAGTCCATACGAAATTGAGTTATGATTGTAATATGATTCAATTTTTTTAGTGTTACCAGAATGGTGCTTGGATAATTTTGAGAAATATTTTTTGTCTTATTTAAAGTGTTCTCCTTTTTTGTGTGTTCATATTAATTTTTTTGAGAAGTTAAATAAGTGCAGAACATATATGTGTTCTATTCTGAACTTAATTAACGCCACATCTTAAATGGGTCACGTAACAAATGTAAAACATTTTAAAAATATATACTAAAAGAAGTAGCAAATTTTTTCAAAAAAGAAAACACCATTAGATGGCCACAAAGAAATTACTAGGAATTTTTTTTAATAGTTTCGAAACTTAATTTCAACGAATGTGATAATGATTCTGACATATTATATTATTTAAATGAAATGTCTTGCAATTATTCTTTAAAAAGTGTATTAAGATGCAGATGTTGAAGTCAGTTGTAAACGTGAAAATATTCTAACCAACTTGATGTTAAAAATCTTATCATTTTATTTATGGTAGAAAGCGAGGAAATCACTGACAGAAACCTGTTGTCTTTTTAAATATTTATCGCAATGTAAACGAAAATTAAGCTTCCAATCTTCTTTGTAAAGATTTAATACTTTAAAACCATTTAAAAACAAATAAATATATTTTAATATATAAAATATCTATCACATTGTTTTCAGTTACTCATCATTTAAATCAGCTAAATAATTTAATTTATAAGGAAATATAAAACACAGACCAAAAGTTACACCAAAAAATTTCCATATTTGCCCGCGAATTATTAATTATCAATACGTATATGTGTAGTGTAAAATTACATTATTTTGGTTAGGGTTCTTTTATCATCACGAAGAGAGCTGATAAGTTCTACAAAAATTTCTTTTCTCAACTAAAGAGATCTATGGAAAATAATGAGCAGGACTGACAAACTTCGCAAAAATAAATGTTTATATTTTTTTTTAATAAAAAATGTATAATAACTTTTTCTAAATGTATTTTTCAATGTAATAAATCTTAATGTAATCGATCTGTCTCATTATTATAATTTTAGAAACACTATCGGAAATGTAATATTTTCAAATTTTTTTTTAATTATTTAATTGAACGGCAACTTTTACTGGTTTAGAAGTCATTTTTGTTTTCTCATTGTAATTTATAATATTTTTGTTGTGTAAAAAACTTTACAATAGATTTAATTATTATTTCATTTTGTGTGTGTTTTTAGCTTGATTCAAATGTTAATTATTAATTAATTAAATTAAATTATAATATAAAAATTAAACGTATACGTTACAGAAACTTAAATTTAATTGGTATTGATCATATATTTGAGGTGTACTTAAAATTAAATATTAATTAGGTTTAAAGGTTAATTACAAACACAATGCAAAAAAATTAACGTATTTATTAGTTACAAAAGTTATGTTCTTTGTAAAATTAAAAAAAAACAAAATTTTATTTATAAATAACATCTAGCATAAATAGGAGCGAAGTTAAAATTTATAGTAATAAATAAGAAACTAAATTATTATAAAAAAATATAAATGTAAAAAGTAAGTCTTTTAAAATGAAATTCCTTATATTATTTAAATTCATCCAGTTTTAAATTGTCCAAATCAAATCGGGAGAATATAACTTTGAATTGTTATTAAAGAAAAATGTTACAATGTTACCCAAACGAATAATATGTTCCCCTGATTTAAAGTATAATATTTTTTAAGCCTTAAACCTTGATACATATTAAACCAATTAGGTGAAACAATTTATTGAATTAACACTTATTTATTAAAACCTCTACTTATAGTAGTTTTCAGTTATTGAAATAGTGAGTTTGTTCCAGGTATTACAGTTACACGTTTGTTACTTGTGCTGCAATTTACAGCGTTTTTTTTCATGGAAATCGATCAGATTTGCTAAAAAAAAGGGTTATAACTCAAAAACAAAATCACACAAAACACGTCTAACTGTTATGCCTCTCACTAACAAACTAACGACAATAATTTTTAATATGACTCCAGAAACTCCATTGCATAGAAATTAACCAACCTTCTTTTTTCCGAGATGTGTCTCAAATTTCGCGCCTTTTATTATTATTTATTATTAAAATCAAAGTCGCCTTAGAAAATAACAAATTGTAAGGATTTTTATATTATAAACAATAACTTTAAATCCAAAAAAATTTACTTTTAGACATATTCTAACACTTGGCAATTAATTGAGGACTGTGTTAAATCATTAAAATTTAAGGTGTGTCAGAAAAAAAATTTTTAAGGTTTTTCCCAATACAAATAAAATTTAATTTTAACTAATATCTGTAGACTTATATGAATAATTGAAATACCCTTATTGACAATTCCATTTGTATAACATAAACTCTGCTAATGCGGCAAAGTAGTAAAATATACTTCAATATATAAAAGATAATCAACAAAGTTATAAAAAATACATAAAATGCGTTTTAAGAAGTCTTTTGAAAATAAAATCTATAAAATGACATAACTACAGCAAAAAAAGTTTAGTTTTGTAAAACCACTGAAAACTCAAATGACAACATATTGCTTTTAAAACAAATATTTTCAAACCAAAAAAATAGGCTAGAAATAAGTTTTTATTTTAAAAGAAAAAGGTATACATATATCAACAAAAAATTACTTAAGAAAAGGCTTAAGGAAATTTTTTAATATATTTCTATAGTAGTCATTTAGTCAATTTGTTATTCTTCTTTTGAAAAATTTACAACACAGACAAACAAAATTTGCTGATGAAGTTTAAAATAATACTTGACAATTTGAAGGGGTTTTCATCCAACCATGAGAGGAGAATGAATTAAGTGGATTTTTATTTATTCTGCTCATATACGAATATAAGTATTGAATTTATTTTTAATGTTTTGTAGAAATGAGAATTTCCAAAAAAAAAAATTGTTGAAGACAAAATATGTTTAAGTATTAAAAATGTTTGATTTGATATAAAAAGATTTTTTATATTTCAAATTTCATTTAAATATTATTTTTTATTTTATTTTTTGATTTCAAAATATTTGTAACAATATTTTTTGTTGGAATTTAATTATTTAATTTTAAATGACAATTCATTGGAAAATTGGTTCACTCGTCAGTTTAACACGTTTTTAATAAAATGTTAAAAAGCTCTGAAAAATTGTTATAAAAATGTCCTACATTTTGTTATTTCTTAATAAAGCTCTTGAAAATTGTCAAGTTTAATAACTTGTAATTTATTAAAAAAATTTTCAATGAAAATCTTTAGTTATTTCGGGCAAATTATATCGTATTTTTTTAATATCGTCTTTACGACTATTTCGTCATCATGTCGTTCAACTTGGAAAGATATAATTTGATAGGGATTTTAATTAATTCATGTCATAGTGTCCAATATGGACAACTGGATAACATGAACACGTGCTAATTTTTCAATAAAATAAATAATCTTACCAAAGTCTTAAGAATCGTCACTGAAACGTCTTATAAATAGTTACTTATTAAAAACATATTTTATATATTATTTTCCACGAATTTATTTGCAATTTTTAAAACTGTCTTCACTTCTTCATTTTTTAATTGTTATTAGAAATGTTTCTAACTTGGGATTTTTTTAAATCTTTAAACAAATTGAACTTCTTTAGACTACTGCTCTAGATGTTGAAAGTTACCTGAAAACATGGAGTGTTTTTAATCTATAAAATAATGTTTTTAATCTATAAACTCTCGAAGAATAATTCTGGGATATGAGAAATTCCGCAGAGGTACAAGAAGTGAGGGAAGTGTTAAACCTTTGTTGATTGTTCAAGCGGCACACTGTTTCTGGTCCTAGAGCAAAAATTTCTAGAAGCTTACTGGAATGATAAAGCAACCAGTCCTGTAGTCTAAATGGTCACTGAAGTATTTAGACGATAAATAACCATTGCTAATGAGTAAACCACTTTACTCATTTGAAAACGTTACGTGTCTTTATGACCGTGAAACACGGAAAGATTTTAAATATACTTTTAAGACTTGAGAATGGTCAAACAAATGCCATAGTTTGTCATATTTTAGAAAGAGTTGTAAGTAGATAACAAAAACATTATCACTATGGTATACAGGAAAATAGAACTTAGGAAATATATGTAGTTAGACAGGTGATGAATTGTTTTTTTTTTTACCATAAAGGATTTAATTATTAATATTTCAATTAAAGTTTTTAAACTTGCCTTAGCACGCAACACTACTTTCNAATATTTCAATTAAAGCTTTTAAACTTGCCTTAGCACGTAACACTACTTTCGCCTGCATATCGTTAATTTAATCAGAAAACTTCGAAAGTTTTCAAACAAGTATTTATATAAAAGAAGTGCACCACGCAAAGATTTTGTGTAAATATGTTTATAAAGGTCTTGACAATTTTCATACAAATGTTAAATGATTTATTATTTTGAAAAAAGTGTTAACTAAGTAAACCACAAGTTTACTCAAAGAAAGCTCATTAAAGATTCGTCTAGTAAATTATTAAAGTAAATTATTATATCATTAAAAAAAATTTACTTAAATTTTTCGAACCTTATGATCAGGCACTCCATTGAATATTAAGGTTTTGTTAATTTTCATTTGTGTGGATTTTATAAAGCGAATTAAATAAGTGCCATCCCAATAAACATAGCCAATACATAGTAGTTGGCAGTTGTTGTCATCATCCTCATCATCATGATGTTCCTATAATGCTCACATGCTACTCATGAGTGGATAGATATTAATTTTTTTCACAAAAACTGTACATGACA
Source organism: Sarcophagidae sp. BV-2014 (assembly GCA_001047195.1). Lineage (NCBI taxonomy): Eukaryota > Metazoa > Arthropoda > Insecta > Diptera > Sarcophagidae > Sarcophagidae sp. BV-2014. The sequence goes on from JXPX01145865.1 coordinate 11,519, forward strand.
TTCGATTACATTGTTCGCAAAGTGTCTCATACATAGCTAGACAATAGATATAAAGTGTAATGGCTTCAAACAATATTGTTTAGATGGTCTGTTTTTTATAATGATTCCAATCCAGCTCTTGAATAGACAATTGTTGTGAGATGATATTAAAATATTTGTATGTACAACCATTGATTTGTTAAGTGATTCAAACCTAAGCCATCATTTGACTTTCCATATTACTCGTGCATGTTAAATATTTTGAGAGGGCTTTTGAAAAGGTCAGGTTTAAAATTTGACTATNATACTCGTATATGTTAAATATTTTGAGAGGGCTTTTGAAAAGGTCAGGTTTAAAATTTGACTATTTATGCATAAAATTTAACCAAGTAAGGTAATAAATTTGTTTAGNGGTCAGGTTTAAAATTTGACTATTTATGCATAAAATTTAACCAAGTAAGGTAATAAATTTGTTTAGGGAACAACTTGTCAATTCCGAAAACATATCATATTGATTTACAACAAAAAGTGTAATGAAGTGTCAATTATAAAGTTTTGCGTGATATTTTTCAATTAAGACAAAGGTAAACAATAAAAGTTTATTGTATGTTTACATTGCTAAGTCACTATGAATTTTCATTGTTTAAAAGTAACAAAACCATTTATAACGAAATAAGGGATAAAAAATGTATGAAAAACACCCATACACTCAAAACTTAAAGTTGTTAAAGTTGTTTTTTATAACTCTGGCAAAAAATGTTCTTAAATTTAGTTTTTTTCTTAGAAAAAAATTTATTTCTTAAGTGTTACTTATTCACCAAAAAAATAATTAAGACTTTTATTTATTCTACTTAAAGTTTTTTTT
>JXPX01146001.1:3652-14956 GCA_001047195.1 Sarcophagidae sp. BV-2014
TATTAATTCATTTTTATAAAGTCTTTACAACAAAATTACCGGGATACTTGCTAACGCATATTTAATTTCTTCGTCACAACAGAGCCCATAGTAAATTTATTGCCGAAGTAATTCACAAATTCTTAAAACGTATTTTCATGAAAAGAAATCGAAAGCTTGGAATTCTTTACCTATATCACTTAGATGTTTTAATTTCTCTCCCAATGTATTTCGAAAATAACTAATAGTAATTGCAAACCAAAAAAAAATATATATTTATATTATTGTTAACAAATCTTACATATAATTTAGCGGATCAATTGAATTTAACATCAAACTTCTTTAAATAGTTCTTAACGAATATGATATTTATCAAATTATCTTAAACGCAATATAATGTTTTATTTTAGTTTGTTGTAGTTTACAAATATTTCATAGAATGTAAACCAATTAGGTGAATATTGTGTTATATTTATTATAATTTGATGCTTTTTAAAACTAACATTCTTTTGTGTTAATTTAATTATTTGTAGTCTTGTTATTAATCCAAATCCCTATTAAAACTGCAAATAATAGCGTTCAATAGTAATTAAAAGATAATTTTGAAAGTTTATTTGTAATGGTGTCAAAGTCAATGCAACTCGAATTTTATGAATAGGTGAGAATTGTCATTCGCACAAATTGCAAATACCGTAAAGTATTTAACTGAAGACAATTTATAATTTCCATGTTTTCTGATCGACTTCATCCTCTTGTGAGCATATAATTAGCTTAAGAAAATTAAGTTGGGCTTAATCAAAATTATAAGATGCTTTAGGTCTGCTTAAGAACATATAATTGAACATATAAAGCTCGCTTATCGAAGTTATAGAATAAATATCAAATAGGTTTTTACTAAATGTTTACCTCACATTGAATTTTTTGGAAGATATATTTATATAAATTTTTATATAACTAAAAGATAATATTATAAAAAAGGAATATTTGTAAATTTTTTTCAACATAATATTTTTTAACATGTATTTTTTTTTAAATAATATTTATCTCATATTTCTCAAATTTATAATAATTTTAAATTTTAGTTTATATTATATATTGAACTTGATTTAAAATTTTATATATATGTATATATTTAAAATAATACATTGTAAAACATAACAATAAAAATTTTGTATCTTCTCTTAAATCATTTCTTGTCAAAAATATTTCCAAAGTTTACAAGTGCCGTCTTTATAACATAGCCTATGAGATATTATATATAATAATATACTAGTCCCAATTCTTTCAATTACACCTATTTATAGTACATAATGATATTCGACTTAAAATGTTTATATACATTTTTAAAACATATGAGTTATAGGTTCAAGATTATATATATCTAGATTTAATATTGAATTTTTCATTTTATTTGTACCACGTTTAAATATTGGTTGAGGTTATAATTGTAAAAATTAGGTTAAAAATTATACCAAAAATATTTTGTGCGTATAACTCAATTCTTATAGTATTCTTGGGTCTTATTTGAAACTTTATTCCATCATATATAGTTATGTAAAATAATAAGTTTTGGACATAATTTTTTGTAAGTTATTGAAATTAATTAGGTTTTAAATTATAATAAACAATAAGCACACATTTTTGGAATATTATAAAACATTTTTCAACAAAAGTAAGTAATCTTAACAAAACCGATTTGATGTTGAGATGACTACACCGTTTTCCGAATTTAATAACGTTTTAGGCGTTGTAATGAGTTTTTGTACTTAAGGTTGTTAAAACACTACCTTGATAAAGCGGTACTACCAATTGATATTTTTCGCGGTAGGAATAGCTTATGTCTAGATTTACTGTCGCGTTACCTAAATACTATGAGATCTGCTCTTTAAGGTATCTAACAAAACATATGCTGGATGAACTGACAATTGGAATTATCTATTTTTACTGGTAGGTGAAAGAGCTTCATATTACGAAACTTCTAATCGGAGTCTAATTATTCATTTCGATATCGCGGCTTTCAAAAACACTGATCGTTCGTTTTAAAAAAAGTTAGATTTAGTTTTTTAATGTTTATCTTAAAATGGTATATACAACATAATACAACTGACTCATATTCTAAAAAATTAAAAATATATAAACTATACTATATTAATCAAGAAATAATTTTAAAATAAATTAGTGCTAAGGTTTTTCGAGATTTTAAGTTTACACAAAAATATATGTTTTCTAAACGATAAAAACTTGTAGTAATATTAAATTTAAGGTTACATTTTTAAATGCAGGTTATACCTTGTGATAAAAAAATCATACTAATAATAATATCACTAAAATTTGCTTGAAAAGTGGATTTTTCAATTTACCTTTACACGGTTTTCATTCTACAATTTTTTCCAAATTGTAGAAAAAGTCTTTTTTTGAGTTGAAATGCCTTTCTCAACGCGGTACAATATTCTTCAAAAAATACAACAATGACAACTTAATGATAAAATATAAAATTTATTTTAAAAATAAAGTGATTTACAAATTTCTTAATTATTAATTAATATATTAACAGTTTTTAAGATGTTTTAAAAATACCTTTTAATACATTTTTTCACCTACGAACGACTTGAATACCAAAGCACACATTAATGAAACTAAGACAATAAAAAAATATTCCTTATGTATGCAAGTTTTCCATACATTATTTAATAAATAGATTACCATGATATTATGTACGTTTCAACAATTAAAAAAACAAAAACATGCATTTGAAAATTAACATTTTGCATTCACATTAATTATTTTGTAATAAAAATTGCATAAGTCAAAATAAATGAAATAAAAAATGCAATTGTTGCTTCAATCTACAAGTGGAGTACTCATTATATAAAAGCTGTAACCATAGTGCCTTTTGCTCTAGTAATACTAATAGTAGCTTTTTTTAAATTAATTAACTCAGTCTGCTAAGTGGTAGCATTTTATATTTGTTTCAATTAACTTATTTTTCCTATATTAGTTTGTTGATATATGTGAAAACAAGTGTTTCATTATCTTACAAAACTTTTAAATTTTGATAGCGTGACTATAGAATACCGCGATTAGCATGTTAGAAATATAAAATATTTTTCTTAAAATTGCATGTTATAAATAATGATTATGCAAAGAGATTTTCGCGTGATCAAAAATTCCGATGCTTAATAACTAACAATTTGTTAAGCAAACATATTTGTACATTTCATCGTTTTCTCCGTTACACTATTTTTTTAATTTAATTAAACATATGTTTACGTATATTTTATATATTTTTAGAATTCATCGGAATGTGAAATACATTTAAATGACATATTATCCACAACTTCTTCATATAAGTCTTCGTCAGAAAGAATGGCGGCAAAGGCTTTAACAGAATTAAGTAATTTTACGAAAAAAAATGTCAATACTACAAAAACTAAAAAAATAAATATAAAATCATCATATGGAATGGAGAACATTTTAAGCGATAACACAAAACTTGTCGACACTATTAAGATTGGCGATAACATTGACAAATACAACCAACAATCAAATTCGTTTAAGAGCGACATAATACTAGAAATTACTGATAAAAATCATTGTTTGCAGCAGCAGCTGGAAACTGCCGAAGTTTTAATGGATATAAGTAAAAAAGTTATAATATCGCCACCTTGTTCGAACCCTCAATCCCCAAGTTATTGTACTTCCATAAACTCTAGTATTTTAAATTCTGTGATACAAATTAAAAATAAACGTCAATTAAAAGACAAGCCAGTTTCTGACATTGATTTGTCATCTAAAGATACAATATGTAATTTATCATACCTCAGAGATTTCCCTTTCTATCACAAGAGACCTGTTTTAGCTCAAGAACTATATTTAGACAATAACATTGCCAGTATTAAAGATAGACAAGGAAGCGATTCGTTAACAACAAGTGAACATTTATTACAAACGCAATCGGATAAGTGTATATCCTATTTAAATTCATCAAGCTCTTTAGAAATAAATTCATCAGCTACATGTGAACGTAAATCACCTGAAAGTTTTACTTCAGATGATCATGGTACCGATGCCGCTACAACACAGTTATGGCAAGCATTAGCTCGATCCGCAGGTATGTATTATATAGTTTATTAATGTATATTGAATTAAATATAAGCTATGATATGAAAAGTTTTAAGGAATAAGAAATATACATATCAAAAAATACATAGCTTTGTTTTTAATTTTACTGAGTTTTTAAATTATTTAATATATTTTAAACTATATAAATATTTATGTCATAAAACTTTAATAATTAGTAATAATAAATTCTATATCAGAATTATTTGTCAAATTTACACCGAGTTTGATTGCTACTTTTTTCAAAACATTCAAATTATTTCTATGATATTCTGCTTTTAGTCTAATTTTTGTTCCCTACTTATATTTAGTTTATAAATTTTAGGAATAGCAGCAATAGGATAAAATTATTTAAGTTTATGTTATATTAGATTAATTTTAAATTTTGGAACAATAAGAAAATGTTGATTTTGCTATCAAGCTTGTTTTTGATTTTCGACATCTATTAAAATTTAAAATTCAAATGGGATATTTAAAAAACAATAAAAAACGAGAAGTGCGTTTGTAAAAAAAATTACTTTAAAATATCAGTCTTAAAACTGACGAAGAATGTTTATATAACTATCTACAGAATACCAAATCTACGAAAACCTGCTCTATCGTGGAAACGTTTTTGTAGAAATTATTGGTTTTACTTAAGATTCTGATATAGGTCTGTTAAACTGTCGATTATCTCTAAAACAGTCCAATACGGTAATCATTATACGTCCATAGTAATTAATGGTAATTAGTAACAATAAATAAATGTATAGATTTAAAAAGTAATTTCATCGCATAATCTTAATATAATGGAAATGGAAGAACTATTTTATATACATAATGCAATAATGTTATAGAAGAGAAAAATGTAAAATGTTAAAAATGTTAATTACATAAATAAATTGTCATTACTCTAATAGTCTTCCAAGATATAGACATATTATTAAATTTTTATCAAATACTAATTGCTGTAGTAAAGTTCAACCGAAATAATACATACAGGCCACTGTAATTTATATGATTAATACAAACTGGATAGTGATTTCGAAAATTACTCTTAAATTATTTTTCCACTCTCCATTGTGTATACAAAATGATCCGACATTATTATTGTTGATACTAGGAGTGCGAAATGAAACAACAAAATTTAATTCAATGTCAAAAAGGTTGTAAGTAAAATTCATTAAATAACTATTTGTACCAATAGCAAAATAGATTCTTAACATCTGTGTCAGGTTCGTTTATATTTTTATTACTTAGTTTTTGGCTTGTATCCATATGAAAACTAAAACGAAATTTTGATAAAGTCTTGCTAATTTGGAATTGTTTTTAGTTTACTATAAAAATGTTAAATATTTTTTAAAAAAATATATGCTATAGGGCATATAAACAGTAACACAATATCAAATTTTGTTGAATAAAATTTAACCAATTTTGTTGAATATAATTTAACAAAAATTTGCAAAAGATTTTTTCAGAAAAACTCAAAAAATTGAATTTAACACTTGTTAAAAATTTTTTTTTTCAAAAATAGTATTAATACATATTAAATAAACTATATATTTATATATTGAAAATTATTCATTCACTTTCTCAAATGCTGAAAAAAGTAAATCGGTCAAATTATTAATAAATGAATAAGTACTAATAAAGCTTCATTGTTTAATCAGTTCAAAATGACATATTGAAACAAAATATTGACCTTGGCGGACCCGTCACCTGCGCAGTTAAATAAATGATTTGAATAATTTGAAAATTTTAGCTTAATATGATATACTGCATTTTGTAAAACCCATTTATGGGTAGAATATTGATTGCATAATATCTAAAAAAGTTATGGAAAGCATCAGATTTCATTCACTACTAATTTTTAAAACCGTTTTTAAACTGCTTATCAAACTTATAACTTTAATACAGTAAATAATTCTTGATTCAATTTGTATAAAATACCAACGGCTGTAAATATTTTACTTTGTTGTAATGTGGTTATCCAAACTGAAGTTCCTAAAAACATATTCCTAGACAGTATACAGACTTTGTAAACAGTCATAACATATTAGTTTAATCATTATTTATTCTTAAGTATTTAGTTAGCATTGATAAATTGTACTTTACTTCAGTTTGCAACAAAATATGATGATTAAGTCGGTGAAGTAGGCACGTTAAAATTTTTATCGCGTAAGTAAGAATTGTTGGAGCATTGTCGTGATGGCATGTTTTCTGTTAGCCTCCTAAAATGTTTTAAAAATGAGGAACTGGTTCTTGTAGCACCCCAATAAAATAATTAGAGTTTATGATGCTGGACAAAAATAATAGCTGGAATCAACTATAATATGATATGGCCCCTACGTCATAATCCCATTTACTCCGATATGTAAAATTATCCAACTCATGCTTTTCTTGCGAATATCGTAAACATAATAATTCCAACCATCAGGACCTTCTAAATTAATTATTTTTCATCAGAATACGATGTCATTCAAGATTTTACGCCATGTAGACAACCCAAGCGAATATTTTTTCAAATATCGTGTAGTGATGGTATTTTCTTAAGTTTTATTCGCTTCAGATATTCGTTTAGCTCGTACACCAATTTTGGAGATCGATAGTTCATGTTCTTTATAAATTTGTAGTTAATGGGAAGGGATTTCTTCGATCCATTTAAAAAAAGTTTTAATTAAAATATCTGAATTTGCTTTAAAAATTTGTTTTATAATGGAATTGTTTACTTGTGTAAAAAAATAAAGTTAATGTAGAGGGTACTAATAAAGCAGCTCAAGAAGTATAGGCAATTCTGCCCATCACAAAATATATTCAATACATATAAATATATATTTTGTGATGTATATAAATGAAACTTCCTTTTTTTCCGGTTCAAACGTATTATCCAATTTCAACTATCAATCATTTTTTATATTTAAAGTATGTTTTTTTATTCTGACATGAAAAGTTTGCTTCAAACATCAACAAAGAATTAATAATAATTTGACCCATTACTGTGTCTGTTAAAAACACCAAGTTACAAAATTTTTTTTAGGGGTTGTACGAAGTAAATGTTGCAGCTTTTAAAACATTTGAATCATCACTTTAACACCGTATAACAAAATATCATAAAAAACAAAATATTGGCAAATGCATACTATTCTGTAATATCCTAGTGTGAAATTAATTCAATAAATCAATAATAGTCAATTAATATATAAATTTCGAGTTTGTTGCATTTAAAAAAATTAAAAGAATTGACCGACTAAAAAGATACTCTAATAAAAAATATCCGTAAAAAAATCTGTAAACCACCTCTAAATTGATTTCTAATATATGAACACAAATTATTAGACAGACTAAATATTAATGTAATATGATTTTTTTAACTAATGTTTCTAGCTCAATTTTTATTTTTTTATGGTTTTGTAAAAAAATCATTTAACTTATTTTACGTATCTGTTTAAATATGTTTCATATAATTTTATTTATTTATTTAAATATTAAACTTATATGTAACTTATTAGTATAATAATAGGAAAAGGAGAACTATGACGGCGATTGCCTTACGCTCATAATTTTTTGTTAGTATAAAATGAAGTTAATAAAGGTTACAATAAAAAAAAAATTAAATTGATTAGAGGTGGTAAATTGGTCATATTAGGACCTATTAGCTGAAAAATTCGTTATTTTCGAAAATTGATTTTTTTAATATTAATATGGACACTGTCTGAAAAAATTGTGGTTAATGCTTACGGGGTTCAATTCACAGAAAGGGTAAGTTCTAGTCTTTTGTCTTGTTTCTAGATAACGTGTAAAATTCTGCACAAATGAGTGGTACACAAGCGATTACGTACAGGAATGATTTTTTCTAAAACGTGAAACTAGCTTGAGTTCGGTTACGTTACATATTTATGTAGTGTCATGCGACAATATTGCCTTCAAGGTTGTTAAACTATATTTTTTCGTATAAAAATGCAATTTTCCTTTGTATCCCTGATTCAAAACTAAAAAAAAAACAAAAAATAGATGATTTGTAATTACAAACAAAGTGAGAAGGGCATACTTGTTTATGTCGAAGAAATTTGCGAGATGCAACAAACTTTTTGGATCCTCCGGATGAGTAGTAAGCTTATAAATATTTTCGGTTTTATTACAGTAAAAATATTTTTTTTAAAATTTATTGCTACGCTTCGTGTCAAAAAAGAAATTTTTTTAAGTTACTTTGAGAAATAACGCCAAGAATGAAATTGACTAACCGAAGTATACACATTCCAGCACCAATAAAATTAGCATGTTTTTTTTATCATTTCTTGCCACAGGTGACTATTAAGCATCTATCAGAAATAAATGTGTCTCAAGTCGCAAGTGTCAAAAATATTAGGCAATTGCTATATATATTTGCATAACACTTGTGTCCAAAACTTGATCCATTTTGGATCAATCTTCAGACGTTAGTGATGGCATGCCTGCTATCGTAGGATGTGTCGACGGACTCATGTAATTGTAAAAACATTAGGAGACGATATGAAACATCTGTATAGGAAAGGGTTTTATAACATGAATGTTATGTTGGAATGTTGCTACTATAAAATACAGAAAAACAATTATTTTATATTACATAATATGGTCCAACCAGAGTGCAGTAGAACATAACATTAGAATTAATAATTTAAATATTTGGCTTCTTGATAAGTACCAACATTTTTTAAGTTTGATTGACATTTATTAAAACTATTTAATATTTTTCATAATGGTAGATTCTGGATATAAGTTACAGCCATATGATGACGCCTTATCGAAATCCAACAGAAAATTATGATCAAAAGTTCAATGAAGAACATTGCAAAGGAAGGAACATTTTAAAAAATCGTTTTAGTTGCAATGTTTAGCTATATCAACCATACATATCCTAAGCGATTTGTTTAAGGGTTTTAGCTTGAACAATCGATAGCTTTAGTGGCTTCTCCCTGTAAATTTAAAACTTCGAGCAGCTGAAGACAGGTGAAAAATACTGTCAACATCCAACTCTAATTTTGATCCTGACACACCTGAATAAATGTTATCAGATAAATATATAAAGTGACCCAAAGCATTAACTTTTTGGGTTTTCAACAATATTTTGTTTACTCTTCATTTTTGATACTGCCACACCTGAAAAAATTTTATCAGATAAATTAAGTGACCCAAAGCATTGACTTTTTGGGCCACAAGATCCCATGTCTGCTCCAAATTAGCTCTACTGCTTCCAAATTTTCTGCTTCTGCTTGCAAGGTGTAGAAACTCCTATTTATTTAAAAAAAAGGTATTTTCAAACAATTTATTTCAACGACTAGTTTTTCAGTTAGTTTTTTTTTTCTATTTATGACATTTCGTTTTGCAATAAATAACCAAAACAATAGATGCCAAAATACAACTTCTACGATTTCATTGAATAAAATTAACAAATTGAATTTTTTGCAGAAACAAGACACGAGTCTTATTTTTTTTAATTAGGTGTCTTCTTGGTAGTATATTGTGGTTTATATTTTTGTTTATTAAATTTTTATATCGTCAGAAGTTAGGTTAATTGTAGTTGTATGAGAAGCAGAGAATCTGTTTTTGCTGCTGCATTTGCCTTCTCTTGGCCTTTTATATCTTATAGCTTCATATATTGATATTATTTTAGCAGATAAAGTAGCAAATAGAACAGTGGAGAACGATTTATGGAGTTAAAAGTTTTGGTTGCTACAAAGTCTTCATATTGTTCGATTGGCATAATGTTTGCTTCAAAGAACATGTTATTAATTGGAGTAGTCCTAAAAGCTCCTAGGGACAGTCGTATGGTTAAGTTAAAAATTGTTTTTATTTTATTAAAGTTGGAAATATCCATATAACTATATACCGTGGTTTTTTCATAGTCATGGTGTTTAGTTTTGTTTAGTTTTTTATTATTATAAGTAATCATAAGAAACGTATGAAACAAAGTCTAGAATCTTGTGTAATGATATTATGTTATAATGTTTGTTGTACGCTATCTTTTTTAAAGGCTTAATCTTTAATATAAGAATTAATCCCTACAATTATTTTTCTTTTGGGTAGGTTATTTTTTATATAATTATAAATATTTGGCCTATATTCAATTATTATAGTTTGTTGAGAATTGTGTGCATTCCTATTTTGTCAGAAGCTTTGGAAAAGTCTAATAAGATTATCGGTAAATGATTTTTGTTTCGCAAAGCTTGGCTTTTTAAAACGTAAAAGGAGCAAGTCACATTGATGACAGTTAAGTAGTTTGTAGTAACGAATCAAAAGAGTTGCTACCTATTATTTTGTCTAGAGCTTTTGAAAAGCTATTCTGGCTTTATCGCTATTGGGCTTGAGTATTGGGAATATCTATTTTTAATCATGGAATATAATATATATATATATATATATGCTTTTCCTTTCTAGCTTGAATAGTGCAATATATTGCTCATTCAGGGTTATTTTTTGTTATCTAGCGTTTATACTTGTAATTAGGTAATTTTTACTGTTAGTAACAGACTGTTTAAGTTGCTGAAAAGTATCGGGAAATTTAATTTAAGATTTTTTAGACCAGAATTCTAAAATGATATTGGCAATAAGATTTAAGTCTGTGATGGTGTTGCTGGTATCGGTATCGTTTTGCATGCAAAGGATTGTTTTGTAACTACAAAATCATCGAATATTTGATGCTCGGGATTTTATTTCGGGTGTATTCATTCATTCATTTTCGTTTTGCGATTCCTATTTCTGTTTTGTACCGTGCATTTGATTTTTTGAATTTTAACTCGTTTTCAGTTGATGTATGTCTTCTAAATTTAAAAAATATGTAATTTTTTATTATTAATTTATTAATTTTTTTGACCACCTTGTGTGGCAATTATTTTGTGTATATTTACAGTTTCTTTATTTATTTCAGCCATAAAAAATGTATGTGTTTGAAATTCTCCATCCCTCATACATATTGCAGCGTTCGCCTTCGATGTTTCTATGGCACTTAACCCACTTCAATAAAATCCGCCTAATCAAATCAAATTATTCTTCAACACCTTTCATCTCTCATCTATGCCCTTTCCAAAGAAAGCAACTCATTAGGAAAAAATTATTTTTTTTGTTAAAAAAGTCTGGATCGATGGACTATTGAACGTAAATTGTAAGCGCGGCAGAAACGATTAATATATATATTGTTAATGTTTTGTGTNTAAATTGTAAGCGCGGCAGAAACGATTAATATATATATTG
>JXPX01147528.1:0-10247 GCA_001047195.1 Sarcophagidae sp. BV-2014
AAACTTGAACATGTCGATTGAAAGCGGATCTAATATAGACAATGAAGTAGAGAATTTCATCAAGATAATCACGAGGCAGCCTTTTTATCCACTTCACATNAATGAAGTAGAGAATTTCATCAAGATAATCACGAGGCAGCCTTTTTATCCACTTCACATTTAAATTACGATTGTAATCCTTCTGTACCTATAAATATAGAAGTAAGGAATCTTATACAAATTAAAAGAATTTTATGAAAAATTTGACATAGAACGAGACATCCAGCTTCTAAAAGAATTAAAAAACTGCTTTTGTTGCACAAATTTGGAGTAATTTCAGTCCAACGAAAAATAATAAATATTGCCTGTGAAAATCAACCAAATACCTCAAGCGAAGTTAAAAGACAAATATCCAAATTAAAGATATCAACAACTTATGGTGCAGATCAGACTCAAGTAAAACTGATGCATTTAAAACTAGAAACAGTTGAAGCAACTGAAATAAACAATTTTCTTGACATTCCATGTGAAATTACTCGACCTATACAAAATTTTAGAGTTCGAGAAATGGAAAGTTAAATACACAATTTTAATTTTAAGAAATCTGCTGGATATGACAATATTGACTACAAAATATTAAAAAGTTGAACAAAAAAAGGTTATTTTCCTTACGACGTTATTTAACTCAATTCTGAGATTGACTAACTATCCTATACAATGTAAACAGGTTAAAATTATAATAGTGCTAAAACAAAAAAAAAACAGAATTATCAATTAGCTCATTCAGGCCTATTAGCTTATTACCAATTTTGTCAAAAGTATTTCAACGTCTTTTTTTCAAAAAAAAAAATATTGCTTTCCATTCTCGAAGCTCTTAGTGTAATACCCGATCACCAATTTGGATTCCGGTCAGATCACGGAACTCCTGAACAATGCCATAGAGTTAATAAAACAATTAGGAGATCTTTGGAAATTCAATATTATTGAATCGGTATTTCTGGACGTCAAGTAAGCCTTTGAAAAATTAATACCTTTGCCGTTCTACCTGTTGTGTAAACCTTTTTTATCTGAACCCATTTTCTATGTTAACATTAATGATGAAGATTCTGAATAAGTCCCACAGAGAGGTGTTTTGGATCCTGTTCTCTATACTTTATGTACTTCAAATATGACTTTAAATAACGATGTAATGATTGCGACATACGCAGATGACACGAATATATTAGCTTGCAAACAATTTTCTACTGAGGCCTCTAATGTTGTTCAGAAACAACTTGACTCCATGCTGAATTGTTTAAAAAATTGGAATATTAAAGTTAATGCCGAAAAGTCAATTCACGTAAATTACACTCTTAAGAAAGCAACTGTCCCTCGCTATCTTAAAATGACCAACTAAGCTTGAAGAACATGTTATTTTTATATACAGTACTTAAAAGTCTCGAATTCAACTGTGGGGAACGCTTGCTATTCTAACGGCCTTGAGAGAAAGCCTATCCCTTTAAAGGAATTACGACTGGAGTTCTTTGCTATAAACTACATAAAAGTTAGGTTAGAATACAAAAACAAATCGAGACTAACACAATGTTATAACTGCCAGATGTTTTTTAAAAACTTTTTGTGCACATTAAGCTGGAAACCATAAAACAATCTGTTGTAGAGAAGCCATTGTTAAATGCGCAAACTGTAAAGCCCACACAAAGTTATGTCTCCTGTATTGCTCAAAAAAGTCAGCAATTAAATTCGATCAATTATAATGTTAATTTTCCACATAAGCTAAACCAGAGCGAAGCACAAATCGGATACTACAAGCATTAATTATAAATACATTGTAGGAGGAAATTTTAACTGAAGGCATATCCTTTGGGATGCCACAGAAGTATTTACTGGGGCAATATTTCGACAGACTCTAGTTAGCAACCGTCTACGAAATTTCAACACATCAGACAATTTAAATAGAATTAACAACACATATCAAGTAGATAATATGATGAATTTCTTCAATAAGCCGTTAAAAATGTCAAATAAGGAAAGTGTACCAAGATGTAAAAGCACCAACAACTAAACCATTACTGGAAGCGTAATAGAGACGATGATGACCACAGAGTTATGACGCGTCTAAATAAAAATATTAAAAATTATATAATTATATTTAGAAACAAATCATGGCATAATATGCTGTCCACTCTGGACAAACTTCAACATCTTTTTGGAAATTTTCAAAACTTTAAAGGAGGAAAACCTGCAATATTCCAACTCAAACACAACAATGTGGTAGCTTATACACAGCAATAAGGCATAAATTTTAACTTACGTCTTTAATCTGAAACATCGTATTTCAGAACACTTAGCGATACTGCTACGATTTCTGGAGTAGAAGTCTTTTGATGTTGCAAACCATGTCCGTCCAAACAACAACTACATAACTTTATGTCATAAAGTTGCTTTAATTATTAAAAAATTTGAAAACTAAATGTGTCAACAATAAATGTTTAAAAAAACCTGCCAATAATAAATTATATTAATCTCGAACATTTTCCATGCATCTTCAAAATTAAGCACTCTCTCCGTTAGTTGAAAATTGCTAAAATTATACCAATACTCAAACCAACTGAGTCTCCACTATCATGTTCACCAATAGCCTGCTCTCGTCTGTAGTGAACTTTTAAAAAATTATTAAGGAAAAGTTGACTAATTTCATCGATGTAAACAATATACTCCTATCGCAACAGTTCGGTTTCAGAAATGAGCACTTCACAACAACTTCTAAAAATTATAACTTTAGTTCATAATAATTTTAATATTAGCAAATCAACAGGAATGGTTCTACTCAACATCAAAGCTGCGTTCGATTCTGTCTGGCATATCGGATTTATTTTTAAAAGGAAAAAGTTAAACTTTCCAATTGAACTCATAAAAATTATACGCAATTTTTACAAAGTTGATCGTTTAATGTTTACCTAGATAAATATCATTCGCAAAAACTAATATTACTGCCGACTGTCCTCATTTCCAAATTGTGTCTACTTTTTATTTGCTGATGATACGTCAATTGTTTCTTCGGATATATATTCAGATGATATAATTTCCAACCAACTAACAGCTCACTAGCTGTTAATGGATTCAACAATTATCTCATTAAATCGAAAATCTTAATAAACACCGAAAACACTCAAATTATATAATTTTCGAGAATCTTTGTTTCGCTTTATGAACCATGTCATCCCTTGGAAAAATAAAGTCAAATATTTGGGTGTAGTACTTGATACGAAACTAAATTTTTCCAATCACATTCCCTATATAGTGGACAAAATAAACAAAATTATACGAATCTTTAAAAAGTCGGGACTTAACTTAGAAAACAAAACCCCCTTATTATAAATTTAATTGTTCATCCCGTACTGTTCTTCCTATGCTCCAGTCTAATCTAAGTCTGCGAAATATCCTTCATAGTATACATTATTTGTACATAGACGTTATAATTTAAAACGTAGAAAAGAAACGTAGTTATTAAACTCTTTACACTGTAAATTAAAAAATAAATAAATAAATTGCAAAAAATTAAATAATCAAAAAAAGTTTAAATTGCAGAAAAATTTTTGTTTTAATTGTATGCTGAAGCTAATGCTATAGATTCATCATAAATGTACATTTAAGTTAAACATTGAATTTAAAAAAAAACATTTTAATAATATAATACTGAATTAATATATTGTAAATGGCATTTCTAATATAAATGTAAACATTAAGAGTCATTGAAGTATGTATAAGACATATGGGAAAATTATAATCCAGTGATGAAAAGTAAGTATTTCATAAATATTTTATCTCTTGACTGTTCTTCAAGCATAATACAAAAATTCTCAAAAAGAAAAAAAATGAAAGTAATATAAATGTTTTGATTTATGAATTACTAGTGTTTTCCAGCTCTAATTTATGTGACCAGTTTTCATGCAAAGATGCAATTTACTCTAAATACCAAAAACAGATTATTTTCATATAAAACTTTCGGAGTGGATGGATAAAAATACTTGTGGCATAATAATTTATAATTTATTATGTTTTCCAGCTTTTAACTAATTATTATGTCCAATGGCCACCTTAAGTTTGATATCCAATATTTTCCCCAGGTAGTTTATATAATTTTTTAAGCCTGAGTCATATTTTCCAATGATTTATTTTCTAGCAGCATCGCGAAAAAATTTAATAGTTATTTTAGTGTTTAAAAGTTCAGTACAAGGTTAACACAAAACAAACGAATAACACAACAACAAACTTATTAACTTCATGTAAGACAATTTAATGTTAAGAGATCTATTTAACATGATATTTCTCAGTGTGGTTAATTATATTATTGGTAAGTCATAAGACAACATTTTGTTTAGTTTGCATCAATTTTACCTGGCATTAATTAAAAAATGTCAGGTAAAGGTTGGTATGTCATGCTAAGGGTGCTATTTCAGAAAAAAGCTATAAAAACTATCGAAATATTCTCAAAATAAGAAAATACAACGCTTGTGAGGGCCTAAAGCGAATGACTGTCTTTTATCTGTTCTGATTTATGGTTTGTGTCACTAGACTTTTAAATGTTACATCGTGCTCCGTTTATCACATGCTGCAATTATTAACGGCTATTCCAGAGATATCATATTCTTGGATATAATGGACTTTAACAAGCTGAAATTTAATCTTATTTTTAATATAAATTTTAAAAATTCAAACATTACACACAGTTTAATGATAACAAAAACTTTCAAAATAAAAAGATTATAAATACTTATTAAGTTCACATCACATTAGTCACATTAGTTTTCCGTTATGAGTCTTTCTGCATGCAATTATTTTAAATAAATGGAAAACAGTATCATTTTTAAATCAATTCTGTTTTAGGTATATTAACATCAATTTTAAAGAACGAAACCTAGAGTATGCTAATGCCATTAATATGGTATCAAATAAATTCTTAGAGTTGATATAATGATAAAACGCCCTTTTTTAAAACTTGTAATTAAATGAACACATTAGGCTATCTCTGGCGTAGCGTAAATAGACTAACGAAATAAAACTGTTAGAATCATAGACAGCATAATTTTTCATAAAGGAAAAAAAAAGTAATTGGATTTTAAAATAAAAATTTACATGAAAACAAATCGCATGGAATGAATAATCCGATAGAATCTTTAGAGTTTTTAAGTAAGTCTTTTGTGAAAACGATTTTTGGTACGAAAATAATACACATAATAACCAAATTTAGCAAAACAGAAAATCCATTTAGGAATCCCATTTAGTTAGCTTCTTATTTGAGAATACTTACCACATAATTATATATTTTCTATCATCTTTTTGCAATAGTTAAAAAAACTTCATATTCTTAAATTCATATGAAAGATGTGTACGATTAAAGCAATTTATTTACAATTCACTAATAGTACACAGCATTTCGTTACATATGCTTCAAAACATATACAAAACTATCCTTATAAGAAGAAACAAATAATACGCTGAAACGATAATAATAGAGAAATGGAAACAATGGTAGCAATTTTTGTGTTATAAATGTAATGACATAAACATTACCCTTGGATGTACGGCAATCAGCTTTGGTCGATAAACTTGCAAGCAAACTTTCATGTACTTTAACTTAAAGTAAATATATGGCTATACAAAAAGAAAAGAAAACAAAATAAATCCTAAAAAGCAAAAAAGAAAGAACAAGAAAACATTAAAATTAAGCCATTATATGAAATAAATGCAGATGGCAACTGTTAATAACACACCATTTAATTTCCTTCAGTGAGCATGGAACAAAATTGTGTTTTAAGACCAAGTTATTGCTGTTGTTATTATTGCAAATAATTGTACAGATTTGACATTTAGCTATTGTCATCGATCCTTTAGGTGTTTTGTCATTGTTCTTTGAAATACCAATAAAAAAAAACAAACAAAAGAGATATAAATAGAATACAAAGAAAAGAAAATCAGTTCATTTGTTGATGTAGTAATTCGCGAAATAAATAACAATCGTCTGAGGCCATAAGCAAATATTATAAGTAAATTGCGGTTAAAATTTCGTCAAATAATGAATATTAAGAGCATGGAAAACCCGTGAATAATTCGTTTTCAAAAAAAATATTTGTTTTATTGGTTTAGAATTTTTGCAAACAAATTTTTTCCAAATTTATGTTCTATATATTAAAATAATTTTGGCAATCAAACTAATAAAAAAAAATTAAATAATTTTTAGTTAACTGTACTTAACGAAAAATACTTCATATCTGCTGTTGTAGTAAGATTAATAGATAAAAAAATGATAATAAAAATTTATTATTCTTCATTATTTCATTTAACATTAATACCTTGCATTTAGTTAGTTTTCTGTTTTAAAAATTATTTCGTGAAAAATATATGAAACGACTTTAAAACCATAATATAATAAAAGCTTTTATATTATAAATCATTTTAAAATTATGACTAAGTGTTTCCCTTAAGTAAGTCAGTAGTGTTTTTAAATAATAATAATAATAATAATAATAGGTATAAGGAACTAATATTTGTTAAAACTAACAAATATACTCAGTATTTATCAGCGATATGATACAATCGACCCACAAACATATTTAGTCAAAGTAAAATATCCAATATTAAAAATTTCTGAAATAACGATTATTAAACACCAAAAAGAAATTTAACAATTTATTTACCATATATAATTTTTTTACAGGGTTCGAGTTCTAAAATCAATTATTATCTGAATGGGCTAGGTACGAATAATTAAAAGACTAACAAATTGGACGAAAAAGGAGTTTATTTATCGCTAATGCATTACAAGTTTTATAATTTTCAACTTTGGTGAAAAATACCGTTATCAGATATATTATCTAATATTCAGATATATAACTTATATACCTTAAAAGCTATCAGACAAAAACTTTATTTTTATTATTTTTCTATTCACTCTCGTCATAACACGAAATCAAGTTAGTTAACCACGCATACAGAGTTTTGAAAAAATAACAAATACTTTATTGCCCTTGACTAAAACGATCCCCACATAACCTTCGATAATCTGCTAATTACGCAATTGAATTAATCCTTATTTAATCAGAAAACAGTAAATTCATATTTCCAAAAAAGTCTATATTACAAATTTGGAACGATTCAGCAGTAGACTAAGAACATTTGTTTTGTTATTTGTCTTCACCTGGCTTATTACAATTTGAACATTTTAAAACAATAAAAATAACTTAAATTTCTATTTCGATGTTATGGAAACATATCTCAATTCTCGATTCCTATATAAAAATAGCACTGCGACTGAGATTATGTTATTGGCAAATATGATATTACACATCTTTGTGAGTAAAAAAAAGTTTACTCTTGTTTGAAGTCAATGATTTACGGATTATGAATAAATATAAACACTTAAAAACGCCAATTGCTTTCGAATATTTTTGAAGTTTGCTAAAATGTTACCGTCATATATCGCCAACCTCAGACAAAATCATCATCGGTATATATAGTTAGTTCCTAATACGTATGAAAATAAATGATAATAAGGAAAGCATAAAAATATTAATTTTCATTTTACTATAATAGATAAAGAGTACTGTCATTTTTAAAAAATAAAATTTATCATGATTTTCTACAAAATATAAAAAGTCATGTTTTTGATCTTACTCGTAAAAAGCGACATTTAATTACAGTACCCTTAATGTAAACAGAAGAGATAATAAAAAAGATGATTTTAAATTACTTGCGAAAACAATTATGTTAAAAAATATTGATATAAATTAAATTTGTATACCTTTCTCCAAACTATTAAATATATATGCTAATATACTACTACTATGAGATATTAAAGGCTCAATTTTGACCTTCAAACAATATGCCATTTTACTACTTTGATGATTATCATAGGAAAATAAATGCAAAACTCATTGATCTTTCTTTCTGGATGAAAATGTAAATCACTTTGCATTGGGCTATTTTTATCTGAAACAAAATTTGGCAACAAATGTGTAAAAATGATATAAAAATATTCGCATTACCAGAGTGAATGAAATTTCAGAAACACATTTGTTCAACAAATTTCTCGTTAAAGTATCTAAAGCAAAAAAAGAAGAGGAATCTATTATCCCATCAACGGAGACAAAATGTTGCAACTATTCTCTTAATATGTTTACATATTTACTTAAATTTAATTTCGTTCAATCATGTCTAATAAATTTTACTTTTGAAGGCAATATAATTATTTCTGAATTAACTTTGTGGTCCTTTCCATTATTGCTATTACAGAGACAATTTTTCTTACATAATAAAAATGTGGTGTTTTACACAAATTTATAAATTTTAAAAATAACAAAATATTGGAATGTTAATGTTCCAGTTCATTGTACAAATTATGCTAACAATATCAAGTAACACGTATCATTAAAACTTCAATTGATATCAATTTATCATTCCTCCCAGAATGAGTAACGTAGGCACTGTCATAATCATTTACAGCGAACATCTAGATGAATATGG
Organism: Sarcophagidae sp. BV-2014; assembly: GCA_001047195.1. Classification (NCBI taxonomy): domain Eukaryota; kingdom Metazoa; phylum Arthropoda; class Insecta; order Diptera; family Sarcophagidae; species Sarcophagidae sp. BV-2014. The sequence goes on from JXPX01147528.1 coordinate 8,503, forward strand.
GAACAGGAACTTTAGTCTTCTGTTAAAAACTGATAAAAGCTTATAGCCATAACAACTGAATAAGTTTTTAAAGTGAGAAAGTTTGATAATGAAAACTTTAAATACCAATTCAAAAAAAGTAATACAATTTTCACTTTTTTAATATATTTTTCAATTGTTGAAATTAAATAAAATTACCCAATTATTTTGATGATTAATAAAATCCGAAAAGTTTATATGTGAGAAAATCAAAAATACATCTTCAAAGCAAGAATTCAAAGCAATAATTCGGATTATTTTGTAAAAATATAAAAGTTAAATCATGTATCAATATTTTACACTAATTTAAAACAATATTCATTATTGTGGCAAAATTAATTGAAACAAAATTATCTGTTGTGGCGTAAATTTTTATTTTTTAAAGTTATGAATAAAAGGGAATTTATATGACTCACAATGCCATCCTTTGTAAGTGTTGTAACAACAAGAGTTAGCATGCAATAAGTGTTCTTATTTTTGTATGAGATGCATTTGTACTAAGCTCTTAATGTACAATTATTAATAAAAGAAAACACATTTAGTTAAACAAAACTATCGCATTTGAAATTAAGAAAAATTGAAATTAAAAAAATATACAATTCAAAAATAAAAACCTACGAAATACTTAAAAAATATAAAACATAATTAGGGCAAAAGAGCATTCAATTTGGTTTGTAAAATTGATAAAAACTAATAACGGCAGTCAACCAATCGAACACTAAAGGACAAAGAATATTAATTAACATTAATCAATTTCAAGTTAAAAAACAAGGATTCGATGGAATAAATGAATTATTATATACTTTTTGAGTCAATGTTAATGTACATAAACATCGCAAAATCCGAAATAGATCGAAATCATTGTCCTCCTTATTATCAGAGAACTGAAAATGCCAATATATATTAAAGCTAAACCATCAACCAACATTTACACGTGAAGAAGTTATTCCACATAAAAATTTGAATTTACATTTAAACTTTGAACAACTCCATAAAATTGTTGACGGCACTTTAAACCTTAATACATTTAAAGAGAACAATAATGACAACACATTGTTCCATAAATACATGATAAATTTTAAGATGAATTTAACAAAATTTAATCATTTAGGAATGTTAAATAACTTCAGGTCTGAACATCATAGAATTGACACCGGACTATCTGCAATAATCTTTAAGAAAATAAACAAATACCACAGGTGTAGAAACACATAATATAAATATTGCACCAAGGCATAATAGAACAAAGCATTTCACCATATCACTAACATATTTTGAGAGTTACAAGAAATTTAAATGTTTAAATGTTAAAATAGCCCTCTTGTGAGAGGTTAATCAATCTAGTTATGATAACGATAATTTCTTCTATGAATAGCTGATGAACACTTGATGTGGTTAGTAAATCTGAAGGAACAAATTTCTAAACATATAGAGAAAAGCAAAACAACACGTGTAAGGTATGAACAACTAAATATCATTTTAATATAATATTTATGAAAAGAAACTACATAAAGAGAGATTAAAATCAGGAAATAACAATGTAAAATGGCATACTTACAATCTAAAATTTTAAATAATAAATTGTCAAGATCTCCGAAAGAAAATACATAGTTATGTAGAGAAAAATTAATCTTTTGAAAATTTTAGAGGACGCAGTAAATTACAGAGACCTACTGATGAAAACATCAGTAATCACTTTTTAATAACTCAAAAACCTTTACACTCTT
>JXPX01151503.1:5772-16295 GCA_001047195.1 Sarcophagidae sp. BV-2014
TTAAACTTTTTTTATTTTTTTGAAAGTTAATAACCATGAAAAACTACTAAACACTATATTAAATTAAAATTAACTTCTATAAAAACAAAATTTTAAAAATATATTAGACGTAATTAACGACAAAATACAACATTTTATATCTTATGATTAAAAAGTACTTTGAATTTAATAGAAAATTAAAAACGAATTTAATTATATATTTAAAAAAAAATTAACTAATACGTAGTGGTATTTTGAAAATAATTAAGCTAGATGTAGTTTTAATTTTAAAAATATTTTAAAATATATATATTTAAATTGTAATGTTAGTTTTGCAATTATGAACCAAATTTTAGCGGAAGTGTATTAGAATGTGAAATGGCATACTTATCTGTAACTGCATATTTTTAAGCCATACACTCATAAAAAAAAGTGCACCCAAAAATTTTTAAACTGGCTCTAAGTGATTTAACCTAAATTTTCTGCTATATCAACCTAATATTGGTGATCGAACTGAATGTTTATATTACGTTGTTAGCGTTATAATATATTTTATCCGTCTTTGATATTTTTATATGGATTTAAGAACACATCTGTCAATTTAAGATTAGTTTTTTGACTTCATTTTAAATGAAATTTTGCATGTTGTATGATTTGGCACTAGTAAGTTTTTTACATCAATATGTCAAGGCCTATGTTATAAGGAGAAGTCAAATATCACTGTTTTAAATATAGCTGGAAAATAAAAGCTTATTTCAACAGTACGATTTTCATTAAGATTAAACAAAAATTCTTCTGTATATTACTTAACTTATTTCTTCACTTGTAATGAGCTTACCAAAACATAGCAGCTGATTCTCAAAACTAATGCATTTTCTGCGGGTGGAAAATTACAAGATTTGTTTTGTTTTATTTAATGGAATTTTCAATTGTTTTAACGAAACCATTTTCATGAGTGTAGTTTTTGACTTTACAGTAAAATACACAAACATATTTATGTTGTCCTCTCATTGTAAACAAAGTAATTTATAGGTTATAAATTGTAGTCCTCTTTTAAACATTTAACTTAGATTTTTTATGCACTTATAAATATTCTATAATATTTTAAACATAAAATATATACTCTTAATAGTAAACGGTTAAATAATATATATGAATAATATATTTTATAATGTCTATTAGTAATTAAAATAGAAACGTAAACTTTGAAAATCAAAACATGGTTCTTATTTTGCTTTTAACAGACAGAGACAAAAACAAAATATTTACGTACAAAATGGACTACAAATATTGAAAACATATTTTCTCGATTTGCTTTTTTGTTTATTTGTTTATTTTTACAAATAATGAAGAATCTTTACCTAACTCTACATACGTCTACGTGCCATGCGACATGAAAATATAATTATTTTAGTAAATTTTGGTTTCACATTGACGTTGGATGGTCTTAATAACTTAGCTTTGTTTAGTAATAAATAAAATTCAATTTCCCTACGTTTGGTTCATAAAAAGATAGAAAACAAAAATTTTGTTAATTTTAATTTAAAAAATAATCAAACACCAACGTGTTGTAAAAAAAAACAAAATAATTTAGAACTTTCAAATTATGTGTCGAAGTTTTAATTTTAACAAAAACAAATTATTTTTTGTATTAAATAAAACACAAACCTTTCGAAATTAAATAAAAATATAATTGAAAAATAAATTTTTAATAAAAATAAATTACGCATTGACATTCAACAAAAACAAATTACAAAAACAATAACATTCGTTTTTGAAAAAAAGTGAAAAACATTGTTAGTTCATTCACACTGTTTATTTTATACATAAACAACTATAGATGTATTATTTTATTCACACATTACAACAAGTGCAAACGCTGTTATTTTATGTTTTTCGTATTTATTAAAAGATATATATGTGTATGTCTATACAATAAAACAATAGGGATATTCCCTTTGAGATTATTGATTCAAAGCATTTAAATATTGTATCAAACTATACATCTTAACCCCTACAACAGCAGCAGCTGAGTTGTATTATTTTTCTTAAAAAGGTTTTTGACGATATACTTTATACAGCATAGTAATGTAAGTTTTTCATGCAACATATTTAAATTCGAGAACATATAAAACAATTAGATAGGAGTGTGTTAACAGGTTCTAACTGACATTATAGGATTCAAAATATATTGAAATATGTTATATAATTATTAATAGTTTCTATATTGAATTGAAACCAAATACTGAAAGAATTTGACATGGTCAATGTTACATTTTTTTAATTTCTTGAGTACTTTATGCAATTTAAATATTTTATTATAGAATTCTATACTGCAAAGATTACCCATTTTGCTGGTTCATTTAAAAAAATGTTTTCGATAAATATGTGACTTCGTTTCTCTGCTCCTTGAATGCTAGGATACTGCGTACAAAGAAATATATATATATTTGCTCGACTATTAGGTATAGATGTTTTTTTCTAAAATGATCCATTACTAGAACAATGCATACGAATTAATATTGAATCCTGAGAAAAATACCATTTCTACAATGCACAGAATTACAATGTTGTATACATATATCACTAAAGACTATTGTCATAATTAATAAGCCGGCAGTAAAGTTAATTAAAAACTTATTTTAATTTAAAATATGAACTATGTTCATTATATATCCTAATGATGATTGTACTAAACTAAATCCAAAACAAACATTACTATATTTTTACATAGACCCTGTACACGGATACTGAATGTTTTTGCGCAAAATATAACATTGTTGTAACTACAATCGTCAAAAGTCTCAGATCAATGAAAATTTGTAAGACTGAGGATTGACAACCTCCAATATCAAGGATTTTTTTAAACAATTATGTTGTTAAAACTATTGGTTGACCATATTGACAACCTTTAATACTCAGAAAAATTTCATTTCATTCTCTACAAGACATTATTCATATTAATACATACAGAGCCAGATTAAACGAAATAGAGATACATACTGAATCAAGAACACGAAACAGTCACTGACAGTACAGGATATACAACGGTAAGGACGCATACCCAAAAAAATTGATTAGAAAAAATTGTAAAATACATATTATTATACACGTTTATCAACACTTGGTACATATTTTTTATTGTATAATTTGTGAATTGCTCTGATCCCAATAATAAAAATTCGTTCACTATGATAAGTAACAATAATTATAGGTAACATCACATGATTACATTTATTCACTATACATTTAATCACTACAACCACTATGAATCTAATCACAGTGATACAATCACAATAAATATATCTACAATTACCATAATATGTAGATTGTATTATTTTGTTTACAGAAATGCCATCATTACAAACTCAAGTGATAATTAATTAATATAGAAGTTTCCGTTTTTTTTTCAACTATGTTTCTAAATCCTTTCGTTTATTTATCTAATTGATTTTTTTAATGTTGGGTTTACATTTCAAGCCGGGGCTTTTATAATAAGTATCCATCCGAATAGTGGCGCATATCAACTATTGCTGAATGCCCTTAATAGTGGTGATAGCTTTTATTGTTTGTAAGTTACGTATTTATTTCATACACAAAATGGTTTTAGTTGCCAAGCTGATGGGTCTTGGGTTTTATAACTGATGTTTTGTTATTTATTTTTTAACAGCGGACAAGCAGAAATATTTATTGTTCGTACTATTTAAAATTAATTATTACTAACAAGAATGTAAAAGTACAAGGACATAATCATATCAAGTAAACAATATAAAATTGTAAAAANACAAGGACATAACCATATCAAGTAAACAATATAAAATTGTAAAAATGAATATGATACTAATTCAAAATAATAACAGCTAAATAATTAAATGAAGAAACAAATGGTATATACCAACCAGCAACCCATATGAATATATTCAGTTACTTAATAGTAATTTCTACTTAAGTTATACTCATAGACGAAAATTTGAATGTGGTGATGATGCATAGTGAAGATGATGGTTTCTTATTTAAATAAAGACAATTTCTTGCAACTATTTCGACCACATGTTTCCGTAGATTTAATATTAAATTTAAAGGAAACAATTCATAACAATTGTTAGAACTTCATAGATTACTTCGGCTCGGTTTGGTTTTTCCATTCTCATCGGTTTTCTTTGAATGAAACGTTTTATAAATAAAAAATAATTTTTTTAAATTTAATTAAGTTTAGTTTGATTTATAAAATTTGATGGATTTTTTTATGAAACAAGTTATTGAGTGAATTTTTTTTCATAACATTCGATAAAATATGTATCCTAATTTAATTGAAGATTGTCCAAATAATATGAAAAAAAAGATGAGATTAAAATTGTTCGAACGAAGAATAATATAAATCCATGATATTTAAACAAATGTTTGTAATAAGAGATTTAAAAGCATTTAAACTGTATTATAGTTAAAAGGTATCAGAACTCAATTCGATCATCACGAATATAGTACCATAGGCTACTAACCTTATGGATGATTATATCGGCGATTCTATATGTTTANTCAAGAATATAGAATATAGTACCATAGGCTACTAACCTTATGGATGATTATATCGGCGATTCTATATGTTTACTTATAACTACATCTAACGAGTAAGTCTGATATTTCACTAAGCATTGTAGACTAGTGTTTTTCTACTACTATGTGTCTTTACGAACCAATAAGACCACAAGAACCATAAAAAGGTATTGTTTCATTTATTTTTTTACAATTTATTTTTATTTTATGATACTACGTATAAGGTGGTACCATTGTAAAGTGCTATACAAACATATTTAATTCATTCTTTTTAATGTTTTGTTTATTATTTTGTCTTTACAAAAACACTTTACCTACACTACTTTTAGCATATTCCAGATATTTTATCACAAGTACTAACAAATAATAATACCAACTCTATGACAAATAAATGAAATGAAAAAAAAACACGTAAACACGCAAGTATAGCACTTCTTGAGGCTCCAGCCAAACCCGAAATTCTTAGACACTCTATCGTTGAGGTCCAATAGTCTTGATAACCTTACCGGCTCAATTAGAGAAAGTGATGCCACTTTCAATTGCCCTGGTATACCAAATGCTAACAATCATATTTTTGGGTTCAGGGGATTTCTATAAATTTATCTAGGGTTGACAATTTTTTATTATGATCTTATTCAAAATGTATAAATGTCAAAATACTACAACATGCTGCACCATGTACAGTTTCTTTACTCTAAGCTATTTAAACCCAATTGCGCTCGATTCGCTACTAAANTACAGTTTCTTTACTCTAAGTTATTTAAACCCAATTGCGCTCGATTCGCTACTNGTACAGTTTCTTTACTCTAAGCTATTTAAACCCAATTGCGCTCGATTCGCTACTAAAATTCCAAGCAAATACAAAAAGTTCTCTATTCCAAGTAATTCGCTAGGTGACGTTTTTATATTTATATTTCTGAGTGTAAATAACAGTAACTTAGCCGATTAATTTAACATAAAATGCAACCAAAAATAAACAAAAAGGATGGTTTGCCAATCCGTAATTTATTTAATTCGTTTCAGGAGAAACTAATTCCATTTAACTTTTATTTTCTGTAATAAAATTAGTTGATTTTGCAATGTTTTAAACGTTTTCCATTCTTTTTAATAAATAATAATAAATATTAAAAATGTTTTGTTACTTAGAGCTATGACAAAAGTTTTGTATACAAATAGGTATGGAAATTGTATCAATTGAAATAAAATATATTTCACGTTTTTTTTTTTTCGAGAATGTTCGTAAACTAAAAAAATTATGTTGTTATTGGCAATTTACAGTTGCTTCTGTCTTTTTTCAGACTCTTATCCAAATGTAATTACTAGTATAGTTACTTAGTACATAGTACACATCGGTTATAGTTGGTCATGTATATGATATAGCTGTAAAATACAATTTATGGAATCAATCTACATTAAAGGTGAATTATTCATTTAAGTACTTTCCAAGCCCAAGCATATATTTCTATATAAAATTGATAGATGTAGATGTTTTAGTATTAGATGTTTTTTTAGTATTAAAGATTACTCAACATTTAAATCTGTTCCACAGTCACTGTAATACTGATAATATATAGAAAGAATAATATTTAAAACATTTACAAAACTGTATATATGATTATTAAAAACTTAAAACAGATTTTAAAGTATGCGTTTAACAACGTAAAAAAAAAATTTTTTAAGTACCCTCCAAAAAGTTGTAGACATGATGAGTTATTTCAGTATTTTTTTGATGAGTTATTTCAGTATATTTCTTGATTTTCTGACTATTAGAGAGGAGATTTTTTACTATTTGCTGCAATTTGCCATTGAAAAACTATAATCGTAAATGTCGGATAAAAAATGTATATAACCAAGCCGCAATCTTTAATCACAACCTCTTTCGCCACTTCTATTATATATTTCTTGAAAAACATTTTTAGCGAAAGCTAACGTATAAGATTAAGTGGAGCACTTTACCTCTATAAAACTTATTTGTGTCACGACTATTGAATTTATAAAAAAAAGTTCCACAATTATTAGCCAGTTGATCGAGAACCATTCATATTATATATCAGTTTTAAAGTTCAGGCCTCCTTTTGGCTTCTCACCACTTAGTAATTTGAATAAGCTGTCCATACAAAGGTCTTTAAAAACCCCGTTTTTTCCCTCGGTTGTTATCATGCTCCTATAACGAACATTAAAAATGTTTTTTTACAAAAAATAATGAACAGCGCAGGGACCACATATGGATTTATTATAGAGTTTTTATTTTCATCCTAAACCTTTAATTTACCGCGATTTTGTGTGTAGTGACCAAATTGTTATTTTCTTTTTTTTTTGCAAAGCACTTATATTTTTTATTAGCCTTAATAATTAAAATGTATTGCAACTTCCGTTACAACTTTGTTATGAAATTGCTACATACTTAACATGTTTTAACAAAGTGCCTCAAGTAATTTTACTACTTCATCACACACTGACCGTATTTTAAAACAAATCTTTTAGCCGTTTTTTTTTTTTTTTTTGACTGACATTCGCCTTTCAATTTATAAAAAGTTAATTCTACAATTTCCAAGCTAAAATAATAAATATTTGTTTTTAAACTAATACATCAATGAGGCCATCATTTCATACTTTTGTGAAGAAATGAAAATGGCATGTAAGACCGTCAACGCGCTTTACAAAACAATAACGCTCAATCAAAGTGTGGTGATGGAAAATCAAAAAAGTTTTTCAACAAAATATTTAAATAATAATCGTTTCCAATAACCTTTAGTCGTTAAAATTAAAAAATTTCAGAATTGTACATAATTTGTACATAATATTTTTCAATTAAAGGAAATGTATGAACTAGCTTTTTAAATATTAAAAACTAAAAGCCATAGACCGACTTGAAATGTTTTTAATATATTGTAAATTACAAACATATTTATTATATTTATTTAAATTACAAACATCTTTATTTAAATCTATGTAGGTTACATTAATAAGAAATACCTTGGTTTGCAAAGTTCAAATGATCATGCAGACGTGTTTAAGATTAAAAATTGACTTATATATTAATTGTTACGACTATAATACAAGTCACACAAAAAAACTTTATAATTTTTAGGGTTGTCACAACGGGAAAAAAGTGTTAATACTGTAAGCTCAACATTATTCGTGCTTAATTTGTCTTATATTTTGCCAAATTTTCATTAGGCAATCAAGAAAATCGGAGACGCAACTAGAAGTATTTCAGATCATATTAAATCACGAGAGTAAAAAAATTTCTAATGCTGCACTATGTTTTGTAATATACCCATATAGTACAGAAATTTAATGGTTATAATTTGCCAGGATGATATTTTTTAGAAAATTTAAAATTTAATTTTTACGCTTTTTCATATTTAATGAATTTATTTTCCTTCATATATTTTAGAATTTACGAAAATACTAACAAATGAAACATAAAAACAACCGGTTATAGGTTTATAAAATATAAAAACTTAATAAACTAAAAACGTAATTGGAAGACATTTGTTACCAACACAGGAAAAAAACACAGAACAAAATAAAAACGAAAAAATAAATAAAGTAATAAAAAGTAATCACACATAAGACACGATAAGAAAACGAAAAGTATAAGAAAAATTAACTAGAATACAAAATGTTAAAAAGCAAAAATATAATTAAAATACAAAATTTAAAAAACAAACTGATAGCAAAAATTCAAAATATCAATAACTAAACCAACAACAAAAGTTTAAATTTGTACACACAGGGCCATTATCGGTCAAGTCTTTATTGTCACAAAATTGAATTGAATTGAAAATGTAAAACAAAAAATATACGAAATGGCGTAGAGTATGTCTTCTAAACTGAAGAAGTAAAACGTTGTGATCATTTAAACTAGCAGTGGGTATAATTTTATTTCAAAAATAGACAACAATTTGTTCAGAATAATAATAATATTGTGTGCAAATGAAATACACAATTTTTGTCGTAAAAATTAATGCATACTTTATTATAGTAAATAACCAACATTCTGATATTCAAAAAGCGAAAAATAAAAAAAAATAATTTTAAANAATAGTAAATAACCAACTTTCTGATATTCCAAAAGCGAAAAATAAAAAAAAATAATTTTAAAAAAATATATAATAGTGATAAATTACAAAAAGTCTTAACAGGTAATTATTATGGAAAATCAGGCGTTAAAGACATAAACTTAATATTCTGCCTTATTTTTATTTTCCTTTCCAAGAAGAAAATAAATCTTATTATCTCTTAAGGTTTGGTGAATTGTGTAGTCCTGATTTTTGTTTTTACACTGTCAAATCAAATATTTTTACTCTGTGTTAAAGGATGAGTTATAAAAGCAAACACGTTGTTTATTAATAGGACACCCAAACCGTTTGAATGTCATAAATAACCTGAGTGATAGCAAACATAACAATAAACAATGTGAATCCCGTTTTCAATTTGTATAATTATATTTTTACAAAAGCAACGTATAAAAAGCGTTGATAAAATAAGTCCCACCTAATACATTTGATATGGCCTTTTACATTTGAATGTGTGTATTATTTGCTTTATTATGTTGCCCATAAAATGGAACCGAAATATAAAGAGCGAAATACAAAACACAGACAAAAAGTTAAGACGCACGTGTTTGTATCATAACCGCACTACACTCCCGCTGTGGTCATATTTATCTTTGTTTTTGCACAATTTACGTATGTATTTGTGTTGTTTACTTCTAAATTTATTTACGTAGAGAGGAGTAATATTATAATTTAGTTTATTTTTTCCTCCAAATTTCAAGGTTAAAGAAGGGATAATAAAGTAGATACTATGGCTTTTAATTTGTCGATAATAATAAAAAACCTTAAATCTTTTCAAATTTTTATACAATTTCTTAATTAATTATGAATATAATTGAACATGATGGACTAAAATGTTCACACGAAAAATATCACAACAATTTTATGAAAACACGTATTTTAGTGTTTAAGAATTTACGCAAATAATTAAATTATGTAACATCGACTTTTTCTAATTAAATCTATCATCACAGACGGATCATTTGTTTATTTTTTTATTACATTTCATCATGAATTTTTGGATACATAATAACAGAACCGTCAACAATAATTTGCAGAACGATATTTGAATTAATCTAGATGACATTATTATTTCATCCACATTCTTTCTTAATTTTATATTCTATATTANGATGACATTATTATTTCATCCACATTCTTTCTTAATTTTATATTCTATATTACAGTAGAATAAATAAAATATACACGAACCTTTCGTGTTATAACCTCCACACCGCTGCATAACTACACCCTCTACACCACTGTACAAAGTTCAGTTATAAGTACCAAAAGTATTGGACTAAATTCTTCTGTGTCAAATCTTTGTATACCCTTCACCAAGAGTAAAAAAATAATAAACTGTATTACAATTTTTGTTATTTATAAATTTAATTAAATTTTATGTAAAAATAATTATTTTAATACAAAAATTACAGAGAGCTCGTTTCATTTTCACTCATACTCACGCTCTTAAACCCCATAGCCGATTTCGTTCATTTTCATTACCCAACTACCTATATAAGTATGTTGTGCAAATATAAGCTAACTTTCTACCGTATTTACCATGTGTTCAGTGTTTCCACAGACAGACGAACGGACTATTTTTTAACATGTTACAATGTTATATATATGCACAATGATGTGGAGGTAATCAAAGTGCACCTCTTGAAATACCATAAATCTAGCTCATTATATAAATTTTATTTTATTATCAGTTATAACTTAAATCGCCGAACAATTTTGATCTCTTGCTCAAAGCACTAAAAAGTTAATATATTACAGAGCTTGTGACCATAATCTTATAAAGGAAAGCAGAATCAAATTTATTTTTTACTCAGAATGTTATAAACATGAAATACATAAAACAGTTACAAACAAATATGGATGCAATTTTGTATCCCTCATACATGGCACAGCGCTCGCCTT
>JXPX01151804.1:0-10409 GCA_001047195.1 Sarcophagidae sp. BV-2014
TATTTATATTTATATTTATATTTATATTTATCTGTATTTGTAGTAAAATAGTAGTAAAATTAAACTTCAGTATTTCCTTGCTATGACGTACCCAGCTGAATATTCAATTATGAAAGATAAGGTTTTCATAAAGAATTCGTGTAATTTATTAATTTAAGTCTCTAGTTAGCAGACGTTTGTAAACGTTATAAATTTGCTAAAAAAAACATTCTTATGATGGAAAAACTTTTCGTATTTCTTAGATTTCATAGGTGTGTACTTGACTATATTTTGTAATTAATGCGCATCAATTTTAACAAAGATATTTGTTGTATTAATGTATCAGAGACATATTTAAATCTAATGGGATCTTCAACTTGATGTTTAAAAAAATTATTAAATATTTTACTGCTTGTATATTTTTAGCAACTTTTAAAAATCCCCAGATATAATTTAATATATATCATCTTACAATTAGAGCTGCATGTAAGAAAGCAAGAGCCACAGTGTACCAATAAACGTTAAGATCTACTATGAATTTTCAGGCTACGTAAATGGTTGCCTTCTTTCTCAAGCCAGGAAGCTGGAAAGCCATTTCCCGGGAAATTCTTGATCGAGGACCGAAGTTCTGCTTGGGCAATCACGGTGTGGCAAACTGATAAAAAAGACTGTCATGCAGAGATACACCGTTAAAATATAGTATGGTTTAGTTTCAAGATTCGTCATTTTAGTAATTAACTCTTTAAATTGTATTACACAACTAGCAATTATAAACATTCTTTCTATGTAATACCTGTAAGTCAGTACCTGGCTTACTATGATGAAGATGAAGAATTAAACTAAAAATAAAAAAGTTTTTATTAAACCAAATTTTATGTATCAGTTTACATATTAATTTTATATAATATTACTATTTAATATATTTAACGGTTAGTTCTGGTGAAACTACCATACTTCTTTGTCCTTCTGAAGGAAATAATAAGATCTTATCCTAAACTTCTGCTGGGGTCATTTCTATTTATAATCCATAAAACTTGCTTAGGATTTTAAGAAGGTTAATTCAAAAAAAACAAACATGCCAAGTAACTTGTTTTGAAATTAAAACAATATTTTTTTTTAAAGTATTGTAATAGCAAAAATAAGGCAGAAAGTCATATCATAAAAAACCAGCACCATTTTGTTTTCTTGGATATATTCACCTTTTGAAGTGACCTTGATAACCTATACAATTACAAAATCATATGTTTGCCCGATCTGCATATATAAAATGTAATCCTTGAATCTAGTTTATGTATCTCACATTAAAGGCTTGTTCACAATACAAAGTAAGTCATAATACATCTAAGATATATTATATATATTTTATATAATTATATTATAATGATATTATATAACCTTTTTTTTATCAGATTTTAAGATAAAAAGCCGAAAGATTGTAATTTTTCCACTACAAAACTGTGTCATACCAGGTGGCTATGCTGAATACCAAAAAATAATCGTCCACAATAATTAGTATATAACCTATGAGCTTGATTAGCCAGCTCCTGAAATAAAGTTTTACATTTGGTTACCCCACCTAATTCAAAAATTTAAAGAAGTCTTCCATACTGAATATCTAAGACACATAAGAACCCGATATCCCTAACTAAATGTCGATCAGACCTCATATTGATACAAATAGAGAAGAAATTAGATTTTCCTTTAATTCTGCCCTTATAAAATTTCCTAAAAAACCCTTCTTGTGTCTGTTTGTATCCAGTTTGGAACTTCTAACATTATAACATGACGCATTACATTAATGAAAACCCTTTATCTCAATTAAACTTGCATTCCACGTATTGAAGGATTAAAATGCTTCCACAATTATTTGCCAACAGTTCAGAATAATAAATGATAAATTCAAAATAATAAGGCCGATGGGTTCAGAGAGGAAGGTGGTGTTCCACGGATAAAAAGTGTATAGTTAGTCACTATTTTTAAATACATTTCGAATATACCAATCTTCCAATTGTGCTGTAATAGTTGAAACCGGGGGTTGAGGTACGACAAGAAAATAAGTATGTACATCATGAATTGTTAAAACCAAGAATCGATAATCTAACAATTCAGTTAATAGCACGAAAACAATCTCATTTCCAAATGATTTGAACAGTTCTGTATTAATAGGGGATCCAGAAATATTAATTTTGTTACATTTACCAAAATTGTATTGTACTCAAAATAAATCTTAATTGCCTAAAATAAATATTTTAATATAGCTCAAGTTATAAATTTAAGCAAAACGCAATTCTAAAATAAACCTTACATCAAATTTACATGTTATTAAAGGTCAAATATTGTTATTTTTACAGAAAACTTCTCTTTTAAAGTCTAAATTACAAAAGACCACCTAAAAGAATACCAAATGAGAAAAGATTTATGCGGAACGATTAATTAATGTAGAATATGAATTATTTTTTTGCTATCTCTCCTTCTTCGCCGATGTTACACATTAAGACAAACAGAGGAGAAGTTATATTCCCCTTAAACTCTGGCCTTATAATATCTTCTCTTGTGTGTGATTGTATCAAGTGTGGGACTTCTATCATTAAAAATTGACGCATAAAACTAATGGAAACATTTTACATCAATAAAATTAATGTGTTCCACATATTAAATGACTAAAATGCTCAATTTAAAATCTAGAACTGGATGGATTTAGAGAATGTTGTTGCCCTGCACTTTCAAAGATTCAAGGGCTACTTAGAAAAGAAAAGAAAAACTGTAATTCATCTACAACTGTGAGGACTATCCAAAAAATATTCAAAATTAATTCGACAACGAATTCGAACAAAATATGGCCGGTTTTAGATTTCAAACTACATTTTACCAAAAAGTTCCTGTAGCGATCACCATAAGGAGCATACATGCCTGATTTCAGATTTATAACATAAAAATTTTGCTATGAACGGAGACAACTTGCACCCTAGAAGGAATATCTAAAAAATTTTCTTTAACGATAGTTTGCGAACAACTTATGGACAACATCTGCCTTCATTTCAGATTGCTACTGAAGCGAAATTGTAAAGCCTTTAATGGGTTGTTTTTATCGTTTTCCTCTTTTTTGCGCCTTCCCGCTTTAATTAAAAAAAATTACGAGTTATCGATGATGGAGGAACCCACATGTCCAATAACAATTCCAATGGCTTCAGTTATGCGTAAATTATCAGTCAGTCAGTAAAGTAAATCTTACAGAGATTATGCAATAAAAGCATTTCACTGTTGGAATTGGTAAAGTCCTCAACCGCTCTATTTGTAACATTGATCTAACAATTGAGAAGGTGGTGCATGTGGTACGACACGTGCCTTGCAGTCAGCAGTTTGTGGGTTCGACATGGATCCAATGAATAACTTTTTTTAAATTAATTATCTTAGAAATTTTTAGATCCCAAATGGTAAGGAAAGAAGTATAAAACTACGATTAGTTTATTAAACTTTACTTACATAATCCGGATTTTTCTTGTATGTATTAATCTAAACCTTATTCATAAAAATTATATTATTTTTATATAAAGGGATTGAGATTTAATTTTATTATCATTCTCAAATCATATAAGATTACATATTTTAGAGCAAAAAAAAAATTATAGAAAAAGAGAATATTCAAAACTGAAATTGCGTCACAATAAATGAAATGCTGTGATTGGAAGGGACATGTTTTAATGACCAACAAATTTTGTGGTTTATTAAATAAAAAACAACATTTCTTGTTTAAAGCAATAAATTATGCTTTTTATGCATACGGGAGAAGTTATATTGTTTTTATTTATGATATGACATTATAAAAACATCTGTAATCATTCGTGTTTAAAATAACTTATAATTAGCTAATTATCATTGGTGGCCGAGCAGTTTAAGGGGTTAAGAGCGCAAGGAACAAACGAAATAAAAATAATTTATATATAAATTTGTTTAAGATTTTTTCAGTAATGTGATTTCCAAGTGATCTAAGCGACACTTACTGTTCATTGTATAATTTAAGAATAATACAAATATTATAATTTTTAGTTGACTAGAATCACAATTTAGATTACGACGAGAAACTATATACTTATATAAAAGCTACCTGACACGAAGGAATTTTATATATAATATAGGCACCCTATGCTCCAAAGTTAGAAGTTAGAGAAACATGTATATATATATATATATATATAAAATATTTAAAAACAATTTAATATAAACTTTTCACTTTAGAATATCGCTTAGGATTATTCCTTTGAAATGATATAGTGAATATTTTTCGAATATTTCGAAATATTCTTAATTCGTTATGCTGATTTTGCATATATTAATCATCCACATGTTCTCAATTAGTTGAAGTCAGGAGGCTATAAAATAAGTATATAAACAATTAATAGTTGCTACCAACGGTTCGGAAAAATATAACATATCAATTAATTGCTTGAATGCAATCTAAGTGTCAAATGCATTGTTGCATTTATCAAAAATGTATTGTATTCATAGGAAATGTAAGTGCCTATAACAAATATTTTAATAATAATTAATAGAACTTTCTTATGTAGGCTTTAAATATTTTAAGTGTCTTATAAAGTAAAAATAACATTAGAAAAACCTATAAAAAATTCAAAATCGAATATTAAAAATAAATTAAATAAAATGATAAGCGAGTCAAACAAAACTTTTACATTATGTAGTTTATGAATTATTTTTATGATATCTTTTATCCTTCGCCAAAAGCGGGCGTATGATTTTTTTATTGTATTTATATGGGGAAAATGATAGACACCACTCCCTAAATGGTCTGGCCACACGTGTAGATAAAAAAAGTGATATAAGGCAAATGTTGTACGTGAGTTGTTGGCCAATTTTCGTTGAAGAAACTTTCTAAACATTCCTTATAGGAACGTAAATATTTCGGTTTAAGGATTAGAATGTACACCCCCAATGTCCTGAGCAATATTTTTATTTTAGAAATCGTAAAGCAAGCATTTGAAGTCCTTGAGGTTTTCGGTACTAATGCCGTTTTTGCTGTTTTATTGTGAAAATTTATTGTGGATGGAATATTATGGATGCCTTCTGTTCACATCGTCAAAACTAATTGCATGATTCGATAATGATGATAAAAATCTGAAGCACGATTTATACTTTGATACAAATAAATAAAAAAATAATACTTTGCATTAAAAGGCCTTTTAATTACGTCATTTTAAAAGGATAGAGTGCATTTTTTAGATTTCTTATCTGAGAGTGCGTTAGATTCGGACGTCTTGTTATTTAAGCTCCGCTAATTTGACTAAAAACTACAATTTAACAAAAGTTTAATTATCTACTTATCACAATACAACATTTATCGATCCTGTAAAAACACTGTGTAATTACAGATAAAAAATTTTAATTAAAAATATATATTTAAATAAAGAAAAAAAAATTTTCTACAAAACAAGTTTAATTTTTTTAATTTAAACTAAGCAAGCATAGAATAAAGCGATCAAGCTGCGAAAAAACAACAAATATACTTGTGCATTAAAGTTCAAAGGAAACACAAAAAAACAGTTATAAAAACGACACTTTTTATTCTTCTTAGTTGTCAAAATATGAGAAATAGGTGAGCTAATTTAAAACAACAAAAACAAAGTGCATTAGATAACTCAGCATCAACTATACACATTAATAACACAATGAATATTAAAAACAATGTTCATAATCCAACAAATAAACGCTAACGAAATGTTTTGCAAAATTCATTTAGTGGGAGTGTATCAAAACACTTCGCTTAACTAATATAGAATCTCCCTTTAAACTCATTACTACAATGAATAAACGTTTTGTAAGTTAATAGAATATTATGTTTATATAACATACGTATAATTTATCTTAAACTGTTCGCCTCTTTAATATTATTTTTTAACTTATTATTTACTAATTTATATTTTAATTTTCTTTATTATAATAATATAAAATTCTGTATTAAGTTTAGATTTTTTTAATTGCTTGCGTTGCATTAATCTCAGTATTATATGGTTAACGATAAAATCGATCAATTTCGTTACATTTTGAATCTTCGAAGTAGTATGTGTATCTAAATATGGTTAAAATTAAGGATGATTGTTATAAAATGAGTGGATATAAGATCTTTAGAGCTGATAAACAAAAAGATCAAGAGGACAGAAAATCCGGTGGTGTTGCCATATATGTAAAAAATAATTTGAGATGTAAATTTTAAATAAAATCGAATGATGGTGACCAAGTTGAATTTATTTTTGTAGAATTATTCAATGTCAATGAAAAATTATTGCTTGGAAATGATAACAAACCAAATAAGAACACTAATTCCGAAGTATATATTTTTGAATAAGCTAATATCGTTGTGAAATATATAAATATTTTAATATCCGGCGATTTTAACAGCAACATTTTGGTATATTTTACGTTTTAAATAAAATGAAATATATTGGACTTGATGTTTTTAATAAAACAACTCCTACTCATTATAGTAAAAACTCTAATTTTTGCTTGATTTTTTTTTCACTGATTCTATTTATAATATTCTGTTATTTGAACAAATATCTGCACCTTTATTCTCTAAACAGGATCTACTATTCACTTCATATGACATCAAATTTAACAAGGTTGATGAAATCTATAGCTGTCGTGACATGAATTTTATTAATTTTTCTTCTTTATATAATCAAATTTCAGAAATAAACTGTTATTTCATATACTATATGCCATCTATAGATAAAAAACTCTAATTTATTTATGAGAATATTACACAACTTTTCAAAATTGTTCCCAAGAAAACTAAAAGAACGACAACTAGAACTAATCCTTGGTTTACTCCTACAATCAAGAGCTTAATAGAACAAAGTAATATAGCTTATTCAGATTACCGCACGGTAAAGAATAGAGGGAACACAACTATAAGATTTGCCAAGACAGCCTATTATGGTACAAAATTTTCAAGCTTCTTAGACCGTAAGGGTAAGTAGAATAAAATACGTAATATTGCTATAATGAACAAAATAAAGGATAACCCAATAGTTATAAATATTGCTGAATTAAATATTTAGCTAACTAACTTGGCAGCTTCTACTGCCGACGTTGATCACAACAATAATCAGAGTAGTATAAATCGGATCTGATCTGAACATATTTGATTTCACATGCTTTACCAAATCTGAAGTTTATAAAAGCTCTCTTAGCTTCAAGTCTAATGCGACAAGTTGTGATGGAGTTAATTTATAACAATTATTTTCCAACTATTTTAACACATATTAGTCATTTGTTTAATTCAATAATAATTTGGTCAATATATCCCTCACTATAAAACCATGCTTAAATCATAGCAATACCCAAAACAGAAAACGAATTTCGCCCAACAGCGACACTTCCCTTTCTATATAAAATACTTGAACGATTAATGTATAATCAACCCGTTTTAATCGATGTAACAGAATATATAAAATCGCAAATTCACGAAGAAAAAGTTGTTGATAGAGTCAATACGGAAATTTTGATACTAAAGTTAAAACATTAGTTTAATGTATCGTCTTATGATTACAATCCGTTTTGTTTAATGATAAAAAAACAGTGTTGCATTAACATATGATAACAAAACAGTGTTGCATTAACATGACGAGTACCACAAGGATCAATTTTAGGTCTATGACTTTATGGTGCCATAGCCAATGATCTTCCAGATCAATTACAACACTGTAATTCCAATGTGTACCGATGACGTACAACTGNTGATCTTCCAGATCAATTACAACACTGTAATTCCAATGTGTGCCGATGACGTACAACTGTATATAAGCTGAAAGTTAGAGGGAATGTTAATGAATTTATGGTGTTCGCAATGGTTCATACCACTTGACTTCAAAAAGCTTTTAGCTTTATACTTGATTCCAACTCTTTTATAGGGCTGTGAATTATTTGTAAGTTGTGAACGTAAACTTATCGTTGTTTTTAATAATGTTGCCAGATACATGTTTTGCATTCGATGACATGAAAGAGGAAATCGTATTACTAAGATACGTCATGATTAAATTTTCTCAGAACAATATTTCTATATAAATGCCATAAGAATTTGGAATCGCTTACAAGTAGCCAGCAACGCAATGCAATTTAAAAAAAGATTTATGAATATTTAAAATAATGTCGTAACATTTCTTTTGTTTAAATTAATTATGTTAACTTTTTAATTTTATTATCATAGTTAAGTTTTAAGTATTTATATTTATGTTAATATTTCACTCCAAAATTAACTATAATTACTATTCAATGCTTTAATATAATGTTTAATCTTTGTACTAAATTATAATTTTTTAAATAGATAAATAAATAAATACATAGATAATATGGGAGGACAAAATTACGAGTAGCTCTAACTTTCCTTATTATTATATTATCGCGTAGCACATTTTTATATAAAAACAAACAAATTGGGGTCAAGTGATATTGTTGACATCTTTGGAATATAAAAAACATATAATGTGCAAAAGACGCAATTTATATCGAAAATGAACAAAAATAATGTAGTTAAATCTTTAAATGCAAAATTCTCCTAAACCGCAATTTCGAATAAACTACAATTAAACAAATTCTTGTTCGCGTGTCTTTTAATTGTTTGTGGTTTGGTTGATAGCCTTGTTAGATTTGAAGCCAACTTCATTGGTGTGATTGATAGGTGCTGCATATTCTGCACTATACCACCGAAGTTTTGTGCAAAATTCCATATATAGTCTAAATAAGAGATGAAATCATTTATGTTCAAGCAGTATGAATGATAGCATCACAACGTTAACCAGCAAAAATAAGAATATTCTTGATACTCAATTTTCACACTTCAAATTGGTCAGGATGTTAAATAGAACTTTGTCCTCTTTTCGCCCTCCTCCGCATTCTTTTAACGGATAAGTACCGAATAATTTAGGTACAGCATGAGCCTGATTTCAGATTTAAAACCTTAAAACTTTTTTTAGAATACTATTACAGTAACTTAACCCTATGCCGCAATTTTACCACGTCCCTGTGAGGTTTTCATTAAAAAAACTTTCATTATGTACAATTATCCAACCGCTTAATAACAACATATGCCTGAAATAAGAATTCTTACTTTTTGGGTTTGAACAGGATGCTTGGAGAGAGTTATCATCGTTCTCCACATCTTTGGTTCCTTCCCAAAACAATTTCAAAAACTCCCGATTTAGGCGAAGAAGGAATTCACTTTTCAATATGAAAGGTGATGACAATGGATATGATAATGGTGCAATTTCTAATAAGATACAGATTATCATTATGATATTTGTCACCAATATGATGATAATAAAACTTACCCCCTCAAATGAAAAAATTGGAAGTTTCCAGCAATAAAAACTAAGCTTCAAAAGAACACGTTTAAACTTCTGTTACATTAGCTTTTTTCCCCAATTGTGTAATTGAAAAACTCTTTACCGCTGATTTAGATATATTTAAACAAACTTCAAGGTATATTCTTTGCACTGTCAAATATGTTTATAATATTTTACGAGCAATTTTAAAGCTTAAGGTTACATTAGGTTGCGATTTTGGATTAAAAACCTGATAACCTGTTACAGTCAACAGTTTTTAAGACTAACAGTTAAAACAAAAATACAAATATTTGTTTTAAAAGTTTCTATTTAAAATTACTTATATTGTGAAATAAATAAATCTGCCTGTGGGATGCTAAAAAGACATGCTTATAATTTTAAGGCTTATCCCTTAAGAACTCATGAGATATTTTTAACATCATCTTTTAATAAATGTACTTCTACCAACAACATAACGTTTTTTAATATGTTAAAAAAAATATTAAGTTTTTAAAAAAATTATAAATATTGCATTATAAAAAATTATAAGTTACATACATATAAAGCATGGAAACTATTAACTAGATAGGAAACCCTCTTTAAAAAGCAAAATTTTGTAATCTAAATGTTTTTCAGATTCAGGATTTGATTTTTAAAGATATTTTATCCACATTTCTTAGTATTGTTGGTGTTCGTTGTCTCTTCTGTTGGAAGATGTTTATTAATTCACATAATTTACAATAAATGCTTAAAAACGAAGGTTGTAAAAATGTATGTGCAAGTCAAAAAAACAAAAACATTTAAGAGCAAAAAATTTTAAAGAACTTTAATCACAGCAGATTTTGAATTTTTAAATTTGGTTTAATATACATTAAGTTAATTTATATAATTATAAAACAAAAAAGAAAGTTAAAAAAATATGTTGATCCACTGCACGTTAGTCCGTTTTGTTTTAGTACACGTTGGTTTTTGGTTTTTAATTTTTTATAGTTTTTTATGCAAAAAAACGTCATGGAAAAAATTCCGCGGACTGGTTTGGTTCCTGCCGTATCTACAGGTATTGTTGCCGAATCTAAGTCACACCAATGTCAGCAG
>JXPX01152236.1:0-12113 GCA_001047195.1 Sarcophagidae sp. BV-2014
TGCAGGCTTGCAGCTATTTTTTTGTTGTTTTTTAATATTTGTTCTTAAGCTAAGAAAACAAATGGATTAACTTTGTTATTGGTTTTTAATATAAAAGTTTGGAATAACAAAGAGATTAAAATATTTTATTATTTTCACTATTTNTCAGACATTTTGCATAGAAATAATATCACAAATACCAACGCTATTACGCATATTAATAAACCACTTTAAGAGTAACTTTTACAAATTTAATCTTGTCGAATTATTAAATTCAACAATTTTAATATTCCAGCTATTGCCATTGCATCGAATACGAAAATATGACTTTGACAGTTTATTTGCGGAATACTACTACTTTCACACGTGGTACAAGCAATTTTATTTGCATTATACCACCAAGGTGTGATGACAAGAGAGATTTTTTGTCTTTATGTTGTTAGATATTTTTGCTTTAAAATATCTCAATGAATGTTAATAAATAACTTTTACGAACAAAAGGCGTTATATCACATCACCAACCTACATAAACAACTTGTAGACTTTTGCAAACATTACAACAGTCCGTTATGTTGAAATAATTTGTACCTTACAATACAAATACTTATAATTTTAATATATAATCTAGTAGCTATGCCTAATATTTACATCAATATAAAATAATTTGAATTTGCTTCGAATACCTTTGATTTGAATTTAAAACTTAATCATAGCAGTCTTATATGTCAATATGAAATAGTTTTGTCAACTTTATGTTCTTTTTCTGTTAGTTATGTTAGTATGATAGCCCTCTTCATCGCTAAATCAAATGTTAACTTAAATTTTTATTCGAATTCTAATGCAAANTTTCAAAATCTTAAACAACTAGCCGAAAAAAAATTATGGGTTAAAATTAGAATCAGTTCATACATGCATATTTTGTAAAGTATGTGCGAAAAGCAAAATTTGTTCAAAATCATTCTATCAGTCTGAAAATCGATCAAACAATCTATTTGAAATAATACATACTGATGTATGTGGGCCAATGAATGTCAATTCCATTGGAGGATCTCGATATTTTATTACTTTTATAGTTGATATGTCTCGCCAATTTTTTTTATTATATCAAAGAGACGAGCCAAGTATTGAAACATTTAAGGCCTTTAAAGCAATAGTTGAAAACCAAACAAATAAAGAGTTTAAGACTTTTCGAAGTGATAATGGTGGCGAATACGTAAGAAAAAAGTTTGATGATTTTTTGAAGGAAACTGCATTTAAGAGACAGTTAACTGTTCCCAATACACTCCATACAATGGAACCTTTGTGGAAATGGCTATTTGTATGATAGTTCAGGCTTATTTAGAGGAATATATTAGGGCGGCAACAATAACAAATATGAATCCAAATAAAACACCTCAAGAAATACGGTCAGGTAAAAAACCATCGTCGCGCTTAGTAATGAAAAAAGAAAATTTGCTAAAGATAAGGAAAATATAATGGTGGTATATTCAGAAAATGCAAAAGCATATCGTTTATATGATATTGATACAAGAATAATAATAGCTAGAAGAGACGTCATATTGTCGGAAAAGGAATTTACAATTAAAAGTAGTTCTGGTATAAACACCATCTTAATATAACTTCCATCTGATATAGACTAAAGATTAAAAGACATAGAAAGAGATGGAGAAAGTAATAGTATTTGATGGCATTGAAAATGATTCGCAGGTATCAAAACACGATGCAGAATCCGAAGAAGAAAATTTTTCAATATGGCATCAATTATGAAGATACATTTTCCCAGTAATAAGATATGCTAATCAAAGATTGATCATTGCAATTGCGGTTAAATACGGTCTATATATGCATCAAATGGACGTTACATCTGCGTATCTTAATGGCGATTTACATAGCGAAATTTTTATGAAGAAATCAGAATATTTTGAATCATTTTTGTAACTTCAGATAAGCACAACATAGAAGAAACAAAAAGGCAAATTTTACGTAGATTAAAATTATTAATCAAGAGCAACTAAATTATGTTTTGGGAATGGAAATTTAAAGAGATGGTGAAACAGGTGCATTCAGCATATCCCAAACGAAGTATATTAACGAGTTGCTGATAAATTTAAATATGCAAGAATGTAAACGAATGTCCACTCCATTAGATGAAGGGTTTTAACTTAAATCTGATGGTGATATATGCAGGGAAGTTGATCCAACAGAATATCAATAATTGGTAAGATATTTATCAAAAACAGTAAGATATTTATCAAAAACAAAGGATTTTAAGCTACGTTACGTGTAAACGGGAAACCATTTATAGGGTATCATCAAAAGAACCATGTGCTATCAGTGGTGATAATTAAAGCGCACAGCAGTTAATTAAGAATCCTGTATACCACGCTAGAAATAACATCGAGATATTAAATACCACTATGTACGTGAAGTTTATAAAAATAATGANATCAAGTGTGGTAGTTTAAAAAACAACAAACTGCAGGGCTTAGCAGCACTGAGGCTGAATATATAGCGCTTTGCGGTGCGTCAAAAGAAGCAGTNTATTTATCAAAAACAGTAAGATATTTATCAAAAACAAAGGATTTTAAGCTACGTTACGTGTAAACGGGAAACCATTTATAGGGTATCATCAAAAGAACCATGTGCTATCAGTGGTGATAATTAAAGCGCACAGCAGTTAATTAAGAATCCTGTATACCACGCTAGAAATAACATCGAGATATTAAATACCACTATGTACGTGAAGTTTATAAAAATAATGAAATTAGTTTAAACTATAAACCTATAACGGATATGATTGCTGATTCAAAATTTACTAATTTAATGGGACCTAATAATTAATATATGAAGAACTGTATTTATTTATTTTTTTAATATTTATATTGAGGTAGTATTGAAATAATTTATACCTTAAAATAAAAATACTCATAATTCGAACTGATAATCAAGTAACTTTGCTTTATATTAACATCAATATATAATAATTTGAATTTGATTTGAATACTTTTTATTTGAATTTTAAACTTAATCATAGTCTTATATGTCAATATGAAATATTTATTTCTACTTTATGTTCTTTTTCTGTTAGTAAATTTTGTTCAAAAACGTTTTTTATGTACGTTTGAAGTGAGAGCAATGATGAAGAAAATACAGAAATATTAAATGACTGACGATGGGATGGCTAAATGAAAGTTATATTTGTTTGTAGATTCCGACTTCCTTGATGACTAGAATAAAAGTTGTAAATTAATGGTTTTTTAATTTTTAAATAAGTTTCTATAGCGAAAATAATTAAAATTGCGAATGTCGCCGATATATATATATATATATATATATATAATGACTCTTTACTAGGAGCTTATTGTATCAAACTGTATGCTAAAATTTAAAAAGAAAGTGAAACCATCAAACATAAAAAATGTAGTTCTACGCCAATACCTAGCAAGGTATTTGACGAAATATGCAGAAAATAAAAATTCAAGAACAGAATTCTAAATTTAATATAAGAACAGCGCAAAATGTAATATATTTAAGAATAATATTTAAAAAAACAAATTAATTTTAATGTAATTACGACTACTCATAATCTTTTATGTATAATTGTACTGATTAAACTTTATAACATATATAATAAACGAGATAAATCAGTTAGTCCACTAAAGATTTTCAGTCTTCTTAACGAGAATACATAGTTACTAGAGAACTTATCGACTTTAGGAAAAGGAAATCTATTGTTTAAACAATAAAGAGTTCTAGGAATTAGAGGTCTCTGAAAATAAAGATAAGGAATTTATATTTATAAAATTAATATGAGGGGAAATTTTATATAATGTGATTAAAGCAAATATAATAAAAAAGTCAAAGACTGGAAAGTCAATGCTTATTAACTTTTACAACATTCTTCACAAGCAATTTGAAGAATATAAAGAAAGAAATAAAACAAAATGTTTAATAAAATTGTATGAAACCAACTGTTAATTAAACACTATAAAAAGTGTCCTGTCTTGTGTGATCATAGTAAGCCCGTCTCCATCATTTGGTACTAGGATAATTTTATAAAGCTGCGATATCTGTCCGTTAAGCAGTGAAATTTCCAAATCTACAATAAGCTGAATTCCAACAAAGATTCCTGTTTCTGTTAATAGGTACCATATTTCTTTTAATTCATTACCAGTGCACTTTCCAGGCAATACAAAAATATCTGGTAACTAATCTCTAAGTTTAGCAATTTCCGATTGTAACTGTTGAGGACTAATAAGCACGGGGTGAACTTTTCCATGATTAATACACAGTACTCAATCATCAGTCTCATTTTTTATATCATTGGACTCATCAATAATTCCATGCATTTTATCGTCAACATGAGGAGAGAATTGATTCATTGATCTTTGCTTGAACTTTTATTTTTTATTTTATTCTTAAGATCTAAAAAGTGTATGTTTACTTCATCGGCTGTTTTCATTAGTAAATTAACTGTGGTATATACTACTGACTTTTGCTTCATAGATTGTTCCTTGAGATCATGTTGATTCGCTAATATTTATGTTGTTCTCAAAATATTAGCGGTCGTGTTCATCCAGGAGCCCAAATAAAAGAATACAATGAAACTATGTGGGGCACAATGCTTAGATTTGAAATTTGTATTAAAGAGAAGAGGTTTTGGTCGCTATTTTGATAACCTGGTATTCTATGTTTTAAAGAAACGACCAACACTGATCCTCGAATATTTGAAGCCTGGGGCATATTTCGTTTGATATCGGTATTAGCTGTGAAATTTTCTTAAAAATATCAAAATATCATTGTATTTCACAGTAGATGGAAAGATTCCAGAATGATGATACAGCATTTATTTGGTTTACGTAATTTGAACATGCAGTTGCAATTATACAGAAACTCACTCGAATAAACGTAAGTCATGATATATTTGGTGGTCGTACACTCGTTAAATTTTATCTTACTTTTCTTGGGAGCTTATCTTCGTTTATATTTTTTAAAGTGTTGTTTGTAACATCTATGGGATTTTTCGAGGATTAATATTCTAATGGATACAGGTAATGGATAGGTATTGTTTACATGCCTTTATCTGTTCATAATGTCACAACTCTGACAACATAATTTTCAGGATGAATAACAATCACCCTTCCAAGTGGCCAAATTGATAGACGCGTATTCTCATTTTTTATAATAACTATTTGACCAATTTCAAGGCTGCTACTTTTTGCTCTCCTATTCAAACGTTGTTTTAAAGATAATAAGAAGTCCCTTTTCATAGATTCCAGAAATGAGTTTTCAATTTCTATAAAAGTTTTCAAAGATATAAACAGGTCAATTTGCTGTCTAGGTTTTCCTTAGAGCACTCTATCATTGGTCGCCCTGACCTGTAGCTAAAGTTCCCATATCATCGGAACTATTGTTGATATCATGAAGTGGTTTAATTTACTAAGCTCCTCGTATGTGAGCCTATTTTCACCAATTATCCTTATGAGGTGGTGCTTCATAGATTTTAGCTCTGCCTCCCAAACTTCTCTAAATGCCAATTTATTGTTGCTTCTTTTTATTGGAGAGTTATTTTTAATTGCTTATATGAGCCCTTTATCAAGTTTTTTAAAAGCACTTACAAAGTTAGTCCTATTACCGAAATATAAATGTTTGGCAAAAAATCTTCGTAATGAGGCGAGAAATGCATCTGTTGTCAAACTACATACAGCCTCAAGATGAACAGCTTTGGTGGCCATACATATAAAATCTGCTACATAATTTATGAAGTATACCCTCAATATCAGTGATTTCGGGTGTGGACTTAGAGATGATAAAATTCTGCGTTGGTCTACTTAACGACTTTAGCTATTACCGCTTCTCTTAGGTCCTACGTTGTTATGTGAGTAGCCAGGTTTTTACTTATGCGGAACGGTCCAAATTTGCTTGTTGAATCCAATATATAACTTAATCTTTGTGTCTTTGTTTCAGCAACAAATACTTCTTCAACAACAAATACTTCATGTAATTCATTTGTCCAGAGATCATTATCTTTAAGCAACAAAGTAGGACCAATCAACCAGAGAGAATTTTTTTAACTTTTCCGGGTTTATAAACCTTGATTCCATACCTGAATACTTTTCTTTGCATTGTACGTATATTATTTCGGATATTCTTTTCTTATGAATTTATCTATATTTAATGAGTTTGTGGTCAATGCTAGCTTAATTGTTAAATTACTTTAAGCAGAAATATCAACATTTGACTTGAATATAGTCTTTTTTTACTCTTGGCTGCAACAATCGTTATTTGCGAAACAGATTTTATATAAAATACTGTAGCAGTTACAGTTACGGTACTGTAGTTATCGAACCCATTGAGTCAAATATGTTTGCTTAGTAGGACAAGGCTTTAGTACTTATAGATTAAAGAATTTCTAAGATATTAGAAGTCCATTTCCTCAGATGCAAACCATAGTTTTCAAAATGTAATGAAACTTCCTATTGGAATTCTTAACATTCTTCTGTTCTTAACATTCTTCTTTCCTGTTAGAGCATACATATAATAGTCATTTTTAATAATTTAAACTTTTCCGTTTGATGTTTCACATGAAGTGTCAATACTACCCGAACCTTTGTCGTGATGCTGTTTGCTGATATTGTAGCTTTGTGGGTATTTAATATTAAGTTGATGTTTGTCATGTACGTTTTCCCTGTGACTCAAAGCAATATATTCGTTGATGGAATTGCTACATTTTTAAATTATATTTTACTTGTAGCGTTGGATACTTACGGGGAAAACTGAAATTATCTTGTTTGTTTTTTGTTTAACTTGCAACACTGATAAGAGCCATAATAATTTGGTGTTTTATCCTATGATTTTGTTTTCTTTGTGGACGCCATTCTTTAATATTTTAAAAAATAGAAGTCGCCACCCATAACCATATCTATTAAATCAGTCTTGTTGAAGTTGGAAACAGTTAAATTATTGTTGCGCTATTTGTAACATCTTAGTTGAACGATTTATATGGGTGAGCTGATTCTACGTTTTAAAATTAAGGCTATCGTCTATAATTTTGTAATTTTTTCTTTGCTTTTGCACACCAACACAGGTTTCTTCGATACCTTCCCTTTTAATATTTGCTTTTAATCTCTGCAGTTGAAGTATTTGTGCTGCTTCTTTGATTATTGACGTAACTTGTTAGATTTTTGTTTACAAATTTTCATGATACGTTTTTTATCCTTTTTGTGGCCACAGCAGTTGTAGACAGTTTTTATTGATCTTACACATGTATTCTGGTCGTTAACTTTGATCACTAACAATTTCTTGCAGATATGTGTGTGGACATTTATTATATAATATAAGCAGCAAAGTTGTTTTGCTGTTCCGTAAAAATTAATGTCGTTTTCTTGATAGCCGCCACTTTTTTATTGTGTCGCATCTTCAGGTTAATACTGCTGCTTTAGAAATTTTAACACATCATCTACAACTTCAATTTTTTTTGAAGTTTTTTAGATTAATATAATAATCTTACTTTGTCGAATTTTCTTATTATAACTCTTAGTACTAGAGAATCTGAATCTTTACTCCCATTGCATTTAATGCATAAGCACACTCGTTTGTAGCATCAAGCAATTTGTTTATGCTATATGTTGATGAGCAATGTACATATGGGTGATCAAGAATTTTGTTAATCACAGCTGTGAATATTCTTCTCCTGTTGCCATATCGTTGATTAACATAATTATTATAAGTCGTTTGACAAGTTTTAGTGCATCGCCTCGGAGTAATGATTTAAGTCCCAAAAAATTTTCGTTTTTTAGTAGTTGTGTTTTCAAGTGTATTAATTTTTTTTAAATATCATAAATCAAAGCCCATTCTTTAATATGAGAAAAATTGTGTTAAAATTTTTCAAGTTCTACTGACTTCTTGTTGTCTTGAAGAGAACACAATCATTCTACCAGTGTATCATGTTCTCTCTCGGCAACTTGTATTCTGTTGAGTTTGATGTAAAGTCTTTGCCAAGAATTTTTTGATTTTCCAATTTTTTTATTTCTTTTCTATATATTCTTAAAGACAAGCTGGTGTGTTTTCATCCGTATTTTCAGAATTTTTTCTTTAGTTTTCTGTTCTACTTTATTTGACTGCATTTTTTGCATTCGCTTTTTAGTTTACTTTGAGTTGTTGAATTTGTTTCTACATTGGTTGTTGCATTTGCTCAAGAGACGGCTGCTGGTTACTACTTAATCTGCCATAATTTTATGACTATCTCGAATTCCGAGTTACTCCATCAGTAAGGAGTTTGCGATGATTTTTAAAGTATGTCTCCCATATTTTCCAGAAGTTAGCTAGTATTTCCTCTACTGAAGTCGCAGAATGCCTGCTCTACTTTATTAAATAAGACTGCAACATAAACTTCGAGCTGCTTCTAAGATTTGTATAGGGTGACACGATCAGACATTTTAAAATTGTTTGTTGTTTAATTAATTTGTTTTTTAATTTTTTAGTTTAATTTTGTTTTCGACAATAAACAAAATTACAAGATAGAGCAGACAAAAACGTTTTTTAATATCTGAGTACTTTTACAATACTAAATTCTAGATAATATAAATGGTCTGTGTTATCTTAATATTTACTTATCTTAAGCTAATCAATGTTTTTTAACGCTGTACTTAGTGGTTAAATCAAGTTTCTCTGTATGTAAGCTTTGTATTTCAAATGATCCGGATATCGGGCTTTAAATACCTAAAACAAATCTCATACTAACACAAATTAATCTTTCAATTTGGGTTGATTGTACTTGAGTACCACGTAAGGTTTAAGAATGCTTAATATTTTTGAGTTCGTATTTTTTAAATTTTTGTTGTTATTTTCTACCATTCTACATAAACTTCACTTAAATGATTCATAGGAAAGAATTTGCTTCAAAGTACTTCCAGAGTGAGCAATTGTTTCATTTGAAGTTTATAAATTTGGAAAAATTCAATTTCGAATGTTTCAAAAATTTTCTCTTCGATTTAAGTATCACGTCATCAGTGTTTTGTGGGACTTTCATTTCGTTCTGGTAATTAATTTTATTATTTCTACGTTTAAATTAAATAATATCCATGCAAAGTTATGGTTTTAAAAGCGTTAAACTTTCTATTGCATTTGTGTAAAGCATTTTAGAGAAATTATCAACACTACTATTCTACTAATACTATTCTAATAAGTAGTACTGATCTAATTAGCTTTGTGACAAAATGCAACTGTTAATTAATTTTTACTATGATTCTGTTATTTCTATTAATTGATCACATTCATTTTCAACCGCTTGGGTCAATTTTCTTAGATGTTTGTGAAAGTAATCGGTAATGTTTTTTGGATGTTACATTTTCAGTTCGCGATTTACGAAATAAAGATATTTGGTAACTTATTTTAAAAATTATACAGTTTTTTGCTTTTTGATTATAAAAATTTCTATTTTGATTTAAGCTACATAATTCAGAAATTATCCCTAATCCGCAAAAGTACAAAGTGTTTACTTATGGTTATTTTCTTTTCCTTAAAAAATATTTAATTTTTTTTTATTTTTAACTTGTTTTATTTTTTTTCAATTAAATTGTTGCATTTAAGTTAGTATCAATCTACGAAAACAAATTAAATAAATGCAAAATATTTAAATTNAGTATCAATCTACGAAAACAAATTAAATAAATGCAAAATATTTAAATTACAGAAAACCCTTATGAGGGAAAGTGGAAATGATGATGGCCGTATTCCATGAAGAAAATGCAATGGAACATGCGACAATAATAATTTAAATAAAAATCAATACAAATAGAATTATTGAAGACATTTTATTAATTTTGAATTTGTCTATTCGTGAATCAATTGAACCTAAGGCTCAACTAAGTAGTAAACAAATTATAAAGAAAAAAATTAATAAAAACGAAATAAATAGGAAAAGCAAAGTACAACACATGGTAAGAAAAGATGGAGAAAGCTTAAGAATTTGCAAATATTCTAAAACAAAGTTTAAAAATATTATGTAAACGAACAAGTGCTATTTATTGCTGCGAAGGATTCGCAGTACTTATATTCTACGCACGCAGAATAAGTTTTCATTAAAATAAGTTTTCATTTAATAATTAATATTAGATACTTATTATATGAATTGTTTTTTTCTTTGCAAATATGAATTTTTTATTAGCTTTTATTACTAAATAAAAATATTGAACTGTTGGACTGAACATAAGGTTTTAAATTTTATTTCTTTTCATTTGTTCAATTGGGAAAGCGTATTTTTTCTTCTGATATTAAACAAAGACGCCTAAATAAACATTTGTATGAAGAACACATTGCAATTATAAATTGTGCCGTAGTTCAAACATTATTATAGTCTAAACGCATTAACTGTCGAAAATGTCATTTCAATAGTCGGACTGCGTCTTCGGGCTTTATTTTGTTTTACATGGTATTGTCATGTTGGTCTATTTGTTGAATTGTAGAATATTGCTTGAATTTAAACACTTTGCTGATACAACAAAATTGGTAATTGGGTTAAAATGTTAATGAGTTTAGAGGTAAAGACAAATCTATATATAAAAAAAATTTCATATATACATATAACATTGCGTGCTATTGTCCCATTCCATGTCCGTCAGTTGAATGGTAAAATATTCCCGAAATCTAAGCAGTTTGCTAATGAAACAACAAAATATGTCATGCTTTGATACAAAAATTACATGCTGTTGTTTACATGTTAACATAATATTCACATTAAAGTTGTCATTACGTTCTTTAAGTATATAAAACAAATATGTTTTTTTTCAGTTTTTAATACATGCACTTAAGAACATTAACTTTTTTACTTAAATATTTTATTTTTTTATTTTACAAAAGACAATTTAATTCATTAAGTTTAATTGTTTAATAAATTGGTCTTCCGTATTAAAAAATATTTAAAATTAAATTTGCTTCAAAATCAATACATCTGAGTTATAAACTCATTTATTTTATAAAAGTTCTTAACCAATGAAAACAAATTAATTTCTACAAAAATTTCAATTATGATTTCTAAATATTCGTTCTGTATTTGTTGTAGTTTAAGTCAGGCGTATTTTGTTTTATATTTTTATCCATGTATTAACTATAAGATTTTGTTAACATATCAGTCAGGGTTAATAGATGAACGTTAGTATCATATCAAAACGAACTGTACGTGCTTATATAATTATGATTTATAAACACAATTTCGAGATATTTTCCATAACAACGGTAAAGTTCATTATAATAAACAAAAATAATAAACTTTAAATGTAATGCTTATGAATAATGCTACAAATATTAAAATAAAATATAATTTTTTAATTCATAATAATTAATTTTTCTTTATTAGCTTAATAAATTATGCATTTATATTAAATTTGTCATTATATTAAATTTGGCTTTTAAAAATAATCGTTTTTTTATTTACTTTACTTTCGACTACGCATGTTATCTTATGTTATCTTATGGAATTGCTAAATTTTCGATTGAATACAATGATTTAAATCAACGAATTATGGACTTTCCTAAATCACCTTATTTGGATATTTCGGGATTTTCTATGACTGGCCTGGCTATGTGACAAATTGCATAATCTTGTTAAGCCTATACAGCGTTTAAGCCTATACAGCGTAAATAAACATTGTTTTCTCATCCTTAAGTAATGGTTTCCATTGACTGTAGTAATACGGCCGTTTTTCTTTAAAAAGTGAGGACCGACGGCCGAACTGAGTGCATTAACGTATCGTGGAGTATTCATATTAGACATTTTTATTGGTGGTAATATTGTCATTTAAATCAAAATGGGCCCACTAAACATAAAAATTCATTTGATATTTATAATTCATTTGATCAATTTCTAGGCGAAACACTAGGATTTACTAAATACTCTTTGGACGGAAATTAGGTGAACGCGGCGCACAATTCGTGTCTTACTAAGCGTTCGTTAGACAGGCTATATATTATTGTAGCGTTATTTAAAAAAGAAACAAATATATTTTCCAAAGTGAAATTGTAGATTATCAAAAACATATGAGACAACCGTATACCCGAACCATGGTCTTAGGTCCATTTTATATTTTGATTTTATCAAAACTTAGCTAAAATTAAAATAGAAATGGTATTCATAT
>JXPX01153163.1:3278-13487 GCA_001047195.1 Sarcophagidae sp. BV-2014
AAAAGGTGATTGAATATCATAAGGGTTTGACGAAATGGGCGAATTGTACGAGTATTCGAGTTAGAGTGAGTTATGGTCGAAGCTATGTTTGGCACATTTTGACGCCTAAAGCAGCTTGGCTTGAGTTTACAGAATTTGGTGTACGGTGCAACAGTCAATGATGTTTTTGTTTGCATGCCGAACATACGTACAACGCTTTTGATTTCTGATCGTAAAAAAGCGTTCCTCTACCGACATTCATAGAAAAATAGAGCATAATCTGAGGGGATGAGAATCCGGACAAAGAGATCATTCATTGCGTGTATATGTGACTTCGTTAGTATGATAGATATAAAGTTCGTTGACTACAATTTTGTATTAGGGAAAAAATCTTAGAAATCTTAAATCTTAATCTTAAATAATCGTCCATTCTTTTCCACGTAGGTAACTCTGAAGTATTTTTATGACATTGTTTCCATAAATCCAAAGTAGCATCGGGCAGAGAAGTCGGACATAAGTACACAAAAATAACGTCCGACCTACTTGTATAATTTAAGCACACAAATATTGGTGATGAAATCATTAATTGTGCGCTGAAGAGCTTTAATCATACCTACCAACAAGGTTTTACCACGCTATATCGAATTCAGCGAAAAGAGCAATATCGCGAGCTTCATTCTGGGTTTTCAAGAGCAAATTATATAATATTTTCCATCGGAGAGAGTCGAGGGTTGGCCAGGAGATTTAATCTCCTGGCCAAGAGGGTACAGGTATATTTGGAGTGTTAATAGTCCGAATGTCCAAGTCTTCCACTAAGGATATAGGTTTATGTGCAATTTAATCAACAAGCTTAATAGCTTTCGAAAGACATGCAAAGTATGCCTTATTAGCTACAAAAATGTCTGTTAAACTGTTTCCAGTTCAACGTCCTCTTCTTGAGATTCGAGTTGGATTTGACACGTATTTTCTAATGTATGGAAGTGATAAACAAACAAAAATTTGTAAAAAAGGAGTACATGGCTTAAAAATTTTTTATCAGTATTGTAGTTTTGTTATTTTTAATTATTATGTATTATATATATGTACATATAGTTAATAAAAAGAACTATATATATGTACATATAGTTAAACTAGCAACTAACAAGCCGAACGATATATAATTACAACAAGTAAGAATTTCTAAAATTTATTTTAATTCCTTTTATTATATATTTGCACAAATTTTGTAAATTCTTTTTTCGATTTGATATCTTTTAACCTTATTTTTGTTATATGCATGAAATGTGTTAAGCATATTTATATTATATAATTATATAAGACATTACAAATTTTTGAGGAAATTTGCGTAAGTATTTAGCAGTTTCATTTTAGATTTATTTTTGTATTAAATAACAAACGCATATGTTTATAATATTTAATTTTATTTATTTCATATATTATTTTTGCTCAATGCAAAAATGGTTTCATTCCAGAAAATTGACTGACTTTAAAACTAATGATTTCATGTTAAAAATACTTGTTTGAACAGCGCATTTAAGAACAATGTTGAAACATGATTGAGCATACACAAACAAGAACTATATTGATTTTCTATTCTCTATCTCATATACGCAATAATAAAGAAGAGCAATTTCTTTATATTAATATTTCATATTTATTACCTAACTGTAATTAAAACAAATAAATATACAAGGCAATAATGTTCATGTTCAATCATGTTTTTGTCATAGAATTTGCAGAACGTTGAATAGTGTACATATAACATTTACCTATTGTGCGTTGTTACAAACAGATATATTAAGAAAAAAGTAATGAATTGTGTCTTAATGCGTGTAAGAGAACTTTTAATTGTGGATGAAAAAATATTCTCTTATTAAATGAGTTATTTAAGAGCGTTAAAACATATATATTCACACGCATCAACTGCACTGCAGCGAAATAAAAATGTTTTACAATATTAAAGAACAAAAGATTCACTATGAATATTAGTTATGGAATTCCTTTCTATTAAGCAAGGGACATTTTAAATCACCAAACAATGTTACTGTTCGCAAAAAATATGTATGTACGTATGCACGTTCGAAAAAAGTTTTTTTTCTTTGTTATTTTTTTTATTGCTTGATTCATTTCACACGTACCTACTTTTATTTGTGTATTTGTTCGTTGCAGCCTTTTGAAACCTGTCGTTAATTGTTGAATTTTGCTTTGCTGATGATCGAACTGGACCTTGGGTTTTCTGCCACAGTTTATTTTTAATAGCAAATTAACAAATTCTAAAAATGAAATTATAAAATATTTCGAAAAATCCGATTCGATTGGATCACAAAATGTTTACAGGGGAAATAAGTTCAAAATATTTTATTCAGTGAAAGGTTTGATCTAATTTAGAATTTTATAAACTAAGGTAAGTAAGACTCAGCATACAAGTCTAGAAGAAACTTCTAATAAAGGAGAAAGATCTTTCTTATTAGAGAGGTTCTGATTTTTGGATACATATTTAAAGCTATAATTATAACACACTTAAAGCGAGTATGTTCTTCAGGTAAACTAAGTAAAATAAATTTTTTTAGGAAGATGACACAAACAACATACTAAAATTTTTCGTTATCAATATGTATTTAATGTCAATAATTATCTTTTGTCAGTAAAATGCAATAATTAAAACGAGAAAATAGCACTTCGTTTATATTTATTAAAAAACATATTTATGAGAACCACTATTATGATGTGTGTGCTTTTTCTGTTATCGCAATATTTTGATCTTTTAAACAACTTTTTTCTTAAATTCAGGTATTTCATGTTCGGATCACAGGGCCGATACAATTTTATGGCTTTTTATATATGATTATTTTTATACCTAAGCCCAAGAATGATAAAATAAAGCGTATTCAAACCAGGAACCAGAAAGATGCACTTGAAACAGAAAATAATAAAATTGAATTAAGAACCCTGCAGCATGGCGAATTAAAGAATTTACCTGAATATTTTTGCAACAGATTAAAATGACATCTCTTATTTTGCGGTTACTATCTAGAAGACTCTACCTTCACCCGTGCTAAGAAAGCCATCAACTTCTTTAATGAAAACACTGAATGAAATGCAATAAATTCGTATTATAATATATTGTTTATATTTTTGAGTATGAACCTATGTGTCAGACGTCCTATTTAACAATGTTTACTCCAATACCTTAACTAATTTAATCCCGTACGTCAAAACAAAACCATTTGCCGATCAAAAAAAATATTTAATGACCGTTTCCTGACGTGACTTAGATACAAAAGAATGGCCGGCCATCAGTACATTATATATTTTTAGATATATGTGGCATCTGATACGGTTTAAGGAAATTATATAAAGCTTAACATAACTATTTACACTTATCTTATTCATACCTACTCAAATATTCAATCTAATTAACTTACACAGTATTGACTTATACCTATATTGCACTTACCGTACATTTAAACTAAAGTTTTGAGTATTTATACGTCCAAAAATTATTCTTTAAATAATGTTTTATAACTAAAACATAATATTTTAATGAAAAGTTACTATTGTAGAGAAGGTTACCTCATCACGTAAATGTTATCGACGATTAATTTAACATCACTAAGTTATTCTTATCTAAGTTTTTGGGATTTGGGTCTTTCCGCAGAGGCATACATAGTGTCATAAGTTTCTGACCGTCACTCACTTGCGAGTGGTCAGAAATTATTCATCTGTGGATTAGCCAAGCAGCTCAATACTTTCGGTTCTAGATTAAGTATTTTCAAGCAAATGGCTTTCCGGCTTCTACTGCAAGCTGCTAGATTGCGATGGCAAATATTTATGTAGTCTGAATGGTTATGTTGTCTGTAGAACTTGACGTTTCAGGTCAGTAGGTTAACGATAAATATAGCATTGCTGAAGAATACCTGCAACGTGGTATTGGACACGAAAATAACAGCCATGTCACTAATTTAAGAAAGAAGTGTTAGCTACCCACTTTGCCGAAACTAATCTTGTTAACGTATTGCCGGACAAACTGCCTTTAAATGAAAAACCAAAACCTTTCATGGCGACCTTTGCATATCGAACAATTACTATGATTGTATACTTGAAGTTACGAAAATTATGGGCCACCGACAACATCAGTGCTTGTATGAATTCTAAGTACCTCCAGTAGAGAGTTGGCTTGCTATCTTAGGGTTGAGTGAGATACGATATATGGGCTTTGAAAAAATTTCGTCCCCTACTTCCCTAACAACCACGTTATATTCTAGGAAGGATATTAGTTACAACCAGAAATCTGTCTTCGGTTCATGTTTTTCCAAATTGCTCGGAAAAGTCTGATTAGCGGGTGGCCTGTATCTGCCCAAATATTACTAGCTAACGTTGGCTGTAAGTTCAAAATCATTTAACTATGTCCCAAATAAAAAAATATGAAATAAAATATGCATTTCTGGCCAGTTAAATGCAACATATGACAGCGTTCCACGTAGTGATATAATTATTGTAATGGGTGATATGAATCCTTAAGTAGTGTTCAAGAATGCATCAGTAGAGCACTATATGGGTAAAAATGGCATCGGCATCCGAAGAGGTAATGGTGAGCGTTTTATCGTATTTGCAATGCCAGAAATCTTTTAATTGTTGGCGCACTGCATGAATATAAGTTGTGTTGTAAATTAACTCCTGATAGACGTAACACCGCAAATCAAATTGATTATTGTGCTATAAGAAGATTTAACATCAGAACAACCAGCAGACCTTTAGTTGCGTATAGACCACTTTGTGAAAGATCTACAATGTAATCTGCCCAACAAAGATCAAGAAGAACTACAACGATGCATGCATAAACTGTGTTCTTGAACCACCTCTAATAAGTAATCAACAAGCCAGTACGAACCCTATTTTAATAATAGAAAAGCCGCTAGAACTGATGGTATACCTGTGTTGATTTATAAATGTGATCTGGAATTCTCTACATGGCGTATACATCCTCTGATCATCGAAACCTGGAAAGCTGAGAACTTTCCGGAAGAATGAAAAAATGTCGGGGTATACATGTGTTACCAGCTGAAAAGAACTTTGTAGCAAAAATAATATTAAATCGAAAAATTAGCCCATGTCAAACCAGATTCCGCAGTGGCTTATCTTGCGCAGGCCATATCAACTGATCACGATGTATCATAGAACAAAGCGTTGAATTAAATTCTGCTGCATCTTCTATATATAGATTTTTAAAAAGCGTTCGATTCAATTAATAGATAATGTATTTGGTCAGCTCTTCGAAGAAGTAATGTTACTCAGAAAAAAAAATCGGAGAGTTATGATCGTTCCAAATGCTTTATTCTATACAAGGGCAAACTCTCTGAGCCCTTGAAGCTAGAAAATATTTTACTAAATATCAGTTCTATATATACATTGCGTCGTGTGATCCAACATTTTTAACAACAAAATTGTATAGAACTTTAGGACTATTAGGTCAAATAAAAAATATAATTTTGCAAAACCATTCATTATATATTATAATAGCATAAATTTATATTCTAATTTTATACTCAATCTATTTTCAATTATACGATTTTATTTTATTATTTAAATATCTTTATTTCATATTGTTTAATAAAGATCCAATTAAGATTATATAAAACAATATAGAAATAGATATGAAACTAATTTATTTAAGATATAAGCTCTTGAAGCACTTAACCGATTTTAGCAAAACCCAAAACAAATTGCTAGATATCTTACATAATGGCTGTGTGATCTGTATTTCCACTGAAAAGGCTAAGGTTAAATAGTGATATGTGAATGGCAATTTTTTTATAAATGTTTAATAAAATAGTATACACATTTTTAACATCATAAATACATGTTAACGATATATTTCTAGTTTTTTCTTATCTCATTAAGTTGCCTTCACAATACTTGTTAATTTACTATTTAAAATTTCAAATTTTATTATTTTCTGAATAGAAAATTTTAATAAAAATTTATGATAAAAAAAAACAATTTGTCCGTGTAGCTTAACATATTTTTAGTTGAAAATTTAAATTTACAAAGAAAGACACAGCTCGTCTTTGAAACACTTTTGAGTATGAATAAATATTTATTT
The DNA here is from genome assembly GCA_001047195.1 of Sarcophagidae sp. BV-2014. Lineage (NCBI taxonomy): Eukaryota > Metazoa > Arthropoda > Insecta > Diptera > Sarcophagidae > Sarcophagidae sp. BV-2014. The sequence continues at coordinate 9,361 of JXPX01153163.1, forward strand.
TTTTTTAATTGTAAAAAATATATCTGTTCATATATTTAGTCAATTATTTAATAAAGGCTGACTCTTTCACACCATATTTAAAAAAAAAATACTAGACACGTGTTCTGTTCAATGAACTAATACATGAATTGTATGGTTTTTCTTCGACTTTTATTATATTTTTTACATTTTAAAGGGCGTTGAATTGTACATAAATCATTAGTAAGCAACCTTGTTGTTTTTGAGCACTATTTACCTTTTTAACAATATTTTTGTTTTCTATTGATTTGGACGGCTTATCGACTTTGAACTATTTAAAATGTTTATTCGATTACTTGAAATAACTTAATGCGTGGAAAACCAAACATCCAGGTAATTTTTAATTACTTTTGGAAGTTTAGGTTTTTTGTTGAGTAGTTGTTGAGCAAATGCACAATTTTCGTTGGAACAATCGGAAACTTTCAATTCAAAATCTCGCTTAGTTAACGATTAAAACGTATTTTAATTTATCGTGCTGTTTTGCACTGTTTTGTTTACACATTTTTTTGCTAGAGGTCGAATTTTCATCTTGGCCAGGCAATTCGTTTTTTAAGCTCTTCAACAGTTTTTCTATAAGACAACTGCGCTTTAATTTTCGTGCTCAAAATGTAGAATTCGAATGATTCGTAATTCAAAAAATGTAGTATTAACAAGACAAAACGTAAAGTATCGCGATAGAGACCGCCAAAGATAAATCGCACCACTGAACGTTTCATTGAATACAGCAACGCATAACGATCGAGCATGCGATATGTAGATTAAAAAATTATAAGTTCAGATAGAGAACGAGAAAGGGATGCTTAAACAGATAATTATCAGATCCGGTTAGCCACGATATCGAGCAAGATCATTACATCGAGAGAATGAGGAGTTCAGTGAGAGAAGAGAGAGGAGTTCTAAGAGATATTCTGTTCGCAGATCAGATCCGGTTGACCGTGATATCAACACCATCAAACATGCGCTGCATAGGCGAATGAGGAGAAGAGAGAATTAAATATGGAAATAATGGGGATAATTGAAATAGAAATAGAAGCTGATACACCTCTCTAAAAATTGTAATTTTGTTCGATTTAAGATTGCCAAAGCTTGAGCATAATTGAAGGATGCTAGCCCTGCCGCTGGGACCTCAAAATAATGAGAATCTCGATTTCGCAAAGCTACCAAAAGCTTTGCGACTTGGCCGATTCATATCTCTAGTACGGTTTAATATATTTACCCGTGTCATACATCCATTTGAAAGCGATACGTAAGTAGTACTAAATTTGAGAAGCCAATGCCCGCAACTGACTTGGTACCTTTTAGAGCGAAAAGTGAACCTATTATGAAAAAACCCATTTTCCTTCCTATGTTATCAATTTTTAAAATGAACATTTCAATTGATAAAAAATTTCTAAAAATTTTAATTTTGTTCTATTTACGATTGTCAAAGTTTAAGCATAATCGAAGGATGTTAACTCTGCCGCTGGAACCTGAAATATTTGAGAATCTCGATTTTTTGTTTGGTAGATTTTCAATTTTTCCGACTCAGGCGACACGTAAGTAGTACTGAATTTGAGAAGTCAATATCCGTGAAAACGAGACTAGGTACTCCCTTTAAGCGAAGATGAAACCTATTATGAAACAACCCATTTTCTTTCATATGTTATCAATTTTTAAAATGAAAATTTCAGTTGTATTTATAAAATTAATTATGCATTTTTAATATTATGCATAATAAAAGTATTTTTAATTTTTTTAGGGGCTCTGCAATTCTACTTAAATGAGTCAATAGGTAGTAGGATAACCCAATACATTTTCAATCTAGTTTGGTTTTACCTGATTGGGGTCGTCAGGGATATAGCTTACAAAAATAGATACATAACTGAGAGAACAAATTAACGATTTTTTATATTTTTCTTTATTCCCCATACATACCACAGCGATCGCCTTCGGTATTTCCAGCAATTAACCCCACTGAAGTATAAACATGTCCAGGGCCATTAATAATAAAATAAAAATTGCCAAATCTACATTTAAAGGACGACAAAACTGTTCTCATATTTATAAAATAAAGCAATTGCAGTATTGTAAATTTGAGGCCTTTTATCCTGCCCTTTATATCATCTCTCATCTATTCCCTTTCCAAAAAAATTAACGTATTAATTAATAGGAATAAATTTCCTCAGGGTTGCTTCTCTTAAAAAATAATAATAATTAAAACAGTATGGCATTTAATTGAATGTATGCCGTGAGCAAATAGTTTTAGCCTAAGTCGCCAAACTGCCAAAAAAAATCTAGATTTTCAAAACTTCGATTCCCCAGTGCATGGATTGATATCATCCAATTATTCTCAACTTTGGCAACCTTAAAATCTTACAAAATGAAACAGTTTAGGGTGGTGCCTCCAAAAAAAAATCCGAAATAGGGAAAGGGCATATATCATTGAAATCATTCACTTCGACGATCAAATCTATAAAGCCGCGCCTATGAACGAAATCGAAATACGACCTTCCGATGAGAATAAATAAACCGCAAATTTATACGTAGAAATACAAATGAATGAATATCTACATCGATTTTGACACTTAGAGCAAATTTTTCACACTATTTTAAAAATCATTGTTATGCTTTATATGCGAAATTTGCAGTCGAATTGTCATAAGAAAAAATTGGAAATCCACAAATGTAAAAATTGTAAAATCTGAAAAAAGTCATTATGATATACAATGTGCACGAGTAGAGAAGTTTTAGACCCACATAAGAAAGTGAAATTTTCAAAAATAACATGCAGTTTATCAACATGCATATAAGTTGCTGGATAATAATTATATACAATGACTTCTACATTTTTACGAGGATAATTATATATTCTGGGAAGCAGAAAAAGAATTCTAGCAATAATTTGACAATTCTGACTATCCATATTTTTTATAGTTTTGTCTGCTGCAAAATCACATTGGCCTGAAGTACTAGTCACTAAGATTCGGTTCGAGCGTCATTCATACCTAACACAGTTAGCATGTGGTACTGTAGAGTTAAGTATTAAGATTGGTCTGAATGTAATTAATATATTCGTAGAATCAACATGTGTGGACTTTTTTNAAGATTGGTCTGAATGTAATTAATATATTCGTAGAATCAACATGTGTGGACTTTTTTTCATTTTATTTAATCTTTCAAGTTTCGGTTCATTCCAAAAATGTAGCAATAGAAGATCATAGTAGAATTTCATTAGTATATTTGCCTTTGTTTGACTTTGAAATGCCGTTAACACATTTAAGAAATATGATTAATTCTATGTATATTGTTTAGGACGTTGTGTCTTCAGCATATAACTTAGATTTTTGCGCCAAACATTATCAAATGCCTGAGTCACATCTAAGAAGATTGCTGAGAGTAATTTCTTTCGTTCAAGAGCTTATTCGATTGTATGAAAAATTCTGTGAGCTTGGTTAATTGTAGAACGGCATTCTCTAAATCCAAACTGATATATTGGTATACGTTTTTTTATTAAAATTATCTGTTAAGTCTTTTAAATATTTCGAATAGATTCCATGAAGCAGAAAGGTCGGATGATATGACAAAACTAAGTTGGAATTCTTTCCAGGCTTTTGTATTAAAATTACATCGGAGACTTTCCATATTAAAGGAGAATCTATAATGTTTAAACAAACTTTCATAACCAAATTAAGATAATTAAGTGCTTTATTGGGAAGATTTTTAAGGGCTTCACCAGTTATATGGATTTTTTTATATCGTCCACCATTTTGAGAATTGTAAATTATTGAATATTTATAGACTCTTGCAGAGTACCAGTCATATTCAAATCTTAATTTATGTTTTTGGGCTTAAATGTTGCATATAAATACTGAGCAAAGAGTCTCTTAATAGAGGGTTATGAAGGGTAGCTCGTTTAAATTAAGCTGTTGCTTTCCAACAGGAATAATTATTATTTTTTTTGACGATAAATTTTGCATTTTCATAGAAAAATTGTTGATTTAATATTATATAATTGTTTCTTAAATAAGCTTTGTTAAACACTGCAGCTGAGTTTTTAGAGATGGAAATATTGTTTATAAATTGGTGTGTTTATCCAAGCAGCGTGTTGTATTTGCCTAGTCAGATTTACA
>JXPX01157934.1:0-10572 GCA_001047195.1 Sarcophagidae sp. BV-2014
ATATTTTTTTTAATTTGAAAATATATTTTTTTAATTTTAGAATAATTTAGTTACCCAACCCTCACTTTATCTTTGTCTCAATTTTTTTTATATACATATAAACCGAAAGAGGCAAACTAATTAGTGGTATAATTGTGGCGAAAAGAGTACTATTTAAAATAATCTTTGGTACGAAATACATTTTATCATTTATTATCCCTTGAAAATAAGTTCAAAGCTTGGCAACTTAATTTTCTTTGTATACTCTCTGTGTCGTCAACTTCGACTACATTGTACCATATATTTTGTAGGGTTTCGAAGGAAAAATAATTTGCATTTTATCCAATTTTTTTAGACATATGTCAGAGTTTTATTAACTCCCTTATATGAAGAACTCAGTGGACCAAATAATAATGAAACATGGCAAATGGATCTCAAATCGATTGCAGAGACATTTCTATGCAGGGCTGGTTACAAGCCCTGTATAGAAAACGCTCAACAGGCATTTAAAATATGGATGGATAGTGAAAATCCAAATGAACAAATTCTGTAAGTGTTACCGAACTTATTGAATCACTTATGTCTTTATTATTGATATATTTGAAATTCTGCATAATTCCAGCATTTGATAACAAATACCACAAAATTAACTAACAATTATTTTAATTTCAGTGTACCAAACCAATTCATTTGTCCTGTTTTCAAATGGGGCACATTTGACGAATGGAAATTTGGATTAGAACGTGTTATTAATTTTCCTCAAAACCGAATTCAGAGTGAACGAACATATCTACTAAAAACATTAGCCGGCTGCCCTGTTCAAGTAGATAAACTCAATCGACTGTTGAATATAACAATATTAGAAAGCAACAGAAATTTCACAGAGAACGATATTTTCCTTATATTTAATATGATGACTGGTGGCTCAAGTGGATATACAACATTGTTTAATTTCTTATCAAACAATTGGGCAGCAATAAAACAGAGGTAAATAATAAAGAGGACTGGTATACCTTAGAAATAGTGTTCATCAATACCCTTAAAATGTATTTTTGAGACCCGAAAGTATTATAGAACACTTGATTGGCTCGCAAGTCGATTTGTGAAACTCAATCGTCTATTGATCGTTTGTAACTATTGGAATGATTTTGACTTACGAGCGAGAACCAAACTTAAATAAAAAATTAAGCATTATTTGGGCGAATGACTGTATCCAAAACTAAAACTCATCTATAGCGTTGAATTTCCTATATGGAACGTTTGATGCTTAATTCTTGCAAATACCACATTATTAATTCACTCGATGTGATTTTATTCAAAAACCAAATTTCAATGTGAGCGTTTGTTTGAACTCCCTTTGCATACCATCAAACTCATCCGAACGTAAGTTGATCAAATTATATCATATACAATTAAGCAGTTCAGCTCTAATTTTGGCAAACACCGAGAAATTACAAAGCTAATTAAAAATTTCAGAAATATACTCGCATTTGTTTCGGTATTATTTATAATACACCAAATATTTTGTTCCCCTAATTTTAATATTGTTCATACTTTGAAAATAATTTACGTTCAACGCTCCCAAACACAATAATAACTAAACTTACTAATTGAAGACAATACGTCTTCCAAAAGTAACAACTAAAATAATTTGGTGTGGTCCAAAACACAGTGGCTAAATTTTTGGACTTTGGCCTAATATACTTCAAATTTAATATATTATTTTGCAGTTGCTATCATAAAGTAGAATTTGTTTTTTTGACAAAGAATATATAATCGTTAAGTTTTTTCAAACCATCTCAATTTCAATCTAAAAACAAACTAAAGTTATCGTGTTTAATCCAGACAAATGGAACATTATTAAAATAAGCATAATTCCTACTCAACCGTCCCTACATTGCACAAACAACCACTACTCTAGACGCAATCGCAGTTTGCACATTTATTGTAACCTGACTTCTTGGTGACATTTAAAAAATGTTATCGCCCACGATCTCCTTAAATTATGATCGGTCTTTAAATACTGGTAGAAAGCACAATTATGTGGTTGGTTTCTTCGTTGCTGTGTTAATCTGAGTACAGATATGTTTGACTATTGCAACATAGGACACACATGCCCTCTTTCTCATTCCATGAATTTCCTAATATTGCCAAAATGTAATTTTTGAAATGTTTACAATGATCGAAAACTCAGCCCAATTTCTTCAATTGAAGCTGAGGTGCTTCTAGGTCTTTTAGCCTTATTCAGGAGCATAACTTCATATTAAATTTTATTCAGCCACTATTTAGAAATTTTATCTTGAAACTAGTACAGATGTCAAATTATTTTTAGAAAAACTTCCAAAAAATTTTGCAATTTCAATTATTAAAATTACTTTATTTACTACTATAAACGTTCACAATTACAAGCCAACAAGTTAAAGATCCTTAGATCCCAATATGTTACAGAGGCGTTCGTTCTCACATTTTTAACACCTATTTATTATTTTTATCACATATGCCTGATTTCAGATTTATATATATAATTCTATATTTATTCAGCCATAATTTATGTATTATATAATTTACTTAGTAACATTATTTAATTGACATGCAATTAATAATGTTAATTAATTNTGTATCCATATTCTCGCCTTTCATATAATTTACAAATTTGATTTGATAATACTTTAATTTACTTAGTAACATTATTTAATTGACATGCAATTAATAATGTTAATTAATTACTAAATGTTAAAACTATAATTTCTAATGTCGTGAAAATAAATTGTTCATCGTCATGATCAGGTAATCCAACAATAAAATTTTCATATCAATATCCTTTTATTTTTAAATACTTCTCCTTCTCATTATGTTCTATGATGTTGTTAACTATTTTTGCAAAGAATATTTCCATTGTTTTTTTACAAGGCGTAGAGTGTATGTTGTACTTGTATTTATAATTGTACTCTAACTAATAATTCCTTCTGTGTCTTATCTGTTTTCAAATAATGCAGGATTTTCGATGAAGGTCAATGAAAATGTTCTTTCTGGTCCTAGTGCATTAATTTAACCGAAGCAAGCTTCAATGCTTACATTGAGCTATTCATTTTCAGCAAGATACAATTTTTATATGCGTTCTATCGTGTGCTTATGCCATTCATCCCACTGTGCTGGAGGGATTATATAAGTTTTTCATACCGTTTATAACTCATCGAAATTAAAATCGGAGACCAATACCGGTATCAATAAATCCATGTCCGCCTCTCTGTCTGTTTAATGGAAATTATTTTCTGGATACGCTACCAGTATCACTTAATTTTTCACAGAATAATGGTTATTTTTTTAAGGACTTAGCTAAAAGAAATAAACAAAATAGGCAAATTTATTCAAGAGTAATGAGTTAAAATGTAAAGACACCTCAATAATTTTCTTTTGAAATAAAATATTTTCATATAATGTACAATGTTGTTCCTTAATGTGCTATTCAAAAGCAATTTCAAACGAAATACAAGTGTACTTTTTGCCAAATTTTTGGTTTGAAAAATCATCAAGTAATTAATGAAAATATCTAGTTCAAAAAACAATAAAATTCACGTTAATAAATATTATTATTTGAGCTGTATCATGAAATTTTGTATCAATATAAATACATCTTAGATCGGATATTTCATGAAACCTAATTTTTTTTTATTTTGTTGTTGGTTNTATAAATACATCTTAGATCTGATATTTCATGAAACCTAATTTTTTTTTATTTTGTTGTTGGTTGCGAGATCGATTCACGGCATGGGAACTTTTTAATACTTTTTTATTCTGTTATAACAAAGAAGATAAATGGTAAACATTTTTAATCTCTAATTTTTATGAAAGTGGCATAAAACAACGATTAAATTACAAATTTTGTAATTACTCAAGGAACAAAATTTATGGAATGTCATTAAAAATAGCACCGACTATGACAATTGTTTCAATATAAATTGGAGCAATCAATTTATTCAACTTTCTTATATTATGTATAAATTATATGAAATACCAGGAATTAAATTCTACAAAAAAAATAATTACAAATAAGAAGTAACCTGGAAAATGGCAGAGACAAACGAAAAACCCATAATTTTATAAAAAACAATGTAACAAAAATATTAATCTTATATCCTTTTAAGATAATAGTTAAATAATTATTTGTTTTTTTATATTTATTGAAAAGTTTATATAAGGGTAATTGTTAAGTAAAATATTTTTCATTTTCATTTCCATATTTTACTTTGGTACTTCCGTAACCCTTTGGTACTTCGTAACAATTCGATATGTTTAAAATTTAATATTTTAAAATATTGCCCATTACTGTGATTTGATTTTTTAACAAATAATTTATTTATTAATTAGGATATTTTTGAGGCTGTCAAGAAGGTGATGTAGAATTATATTTTTAAACTCCCCATTACGCTGTAAATATGTATCAAAGTTTGTCCTACTGTTTGCAGCGCATCGAAGTTAAAACCAAAGACCCATAAGCTATATTTATTCATAATCAGGCTCAATAGCAAAATCGATATAGTCATGTACATCTGTCTATCTTTTAATAAGGGAATCATTCCATATGAAACTAGCGCCTACGTGAGATAAACCACATAATTTTTACTTTTACATAAAATTATAGATATATTTTTGCAATATTAAGAATAATTCAAAGAATTGTAAATAAAACGATAACTATTATTTAATGTTGTCAAAAAACTAAACCTCCACGGACGATGCATATGCTTAATGATACATTATTTATATTAAATTGTAGTATACATCTATGAACTTGCCATTTTTTGTTTAATTTCATTCAACTGTAAAGCTACCGAAAATTGATCTAAAAATTTACGTAGAAATAACGTAGTCTTTATTACAGGTGATAGTTTAGTACAGGTAGTAATATGTCAAACTTGCATTGGGAAGGTTTCGGGTTCAATTCGCAGTAGAGAAGACCAAACATTTTTTAATGTTTTATGTAGTCGAAATTAAGTTTTTTTTTTTATTTTGATATGGTCCTAATTCATAATACCACATGTTCGAATTTCAGAACAAAGATGACTTTATTAGTGTTTAATAAGGAAACTTTTATGTTTTTAGTACAGTCTATAAAAAACTACACATCCGTTTAATGTTTTTTCGTTTAGTTATAGAGAAGCTCAAAACCCAAAACAAGGTAGATACTTTATTTAATTTTATGACATTTTTACCTAGAACGACTTGCAATAATAACATGTAACTGGACGTGTGAACGTGTAACATAGAACTAAACTTATAAAAAAACATTAACTACACAAATGAACTAACTACAGAACTAAAATTTATAACTCAAATAAATAAAATGAAAATTCATCACAGGTTTAGAGGGAAATTTTGTGAGTAAAACTAGTAATCCATTCTATCCATATGTCATTGTGTTATAGAACTGTACCAAACTATTTTTGTGTCTGTACTGAAATAAGTTAGCAAAATATGTAAATTTAATGCGTTGTTTCCTCAGAATACTGAACTGAAACTGTTTTCTATGATCCTGCATCTACTTGCATTAATGAAAATATGTAATTTCATTTCTCTCCCTTCAATATCATGTGTACCATCGAAACAAAAAGAACCTTCCAAAAAATAATTCGTACGATAAGCTCATTTGCTGAATGTACAACATTATTACAAGTTATGCGAACCTCTTGTAGGATGTTATCATGTAACCTTCACATTTGAAAAATTTCCATTTGTCCATGCAAAACGCTATATTTCAGTATGCTTTTAACGGGGGTGTTACTATGACTTCGTTGCGAGCGAAAACGTTAGGTGTGGTGAAATGGCATATTGTATGAAGTAATTGTTAAATATGTTATAATTAAAATCAGAACATTGGTCGCCTATTAGATTTTCCGATGTACCCGAAAGTGTGACAAATTGATTATTTATTTCTTCTTCTTCGAAGAGGCTTTGCCAGTAGGAAGGATAAATGCACAAGCCAATTTGGTATATTTGACATTACATTTAATTCAAAATATCCGTAAAAGTATCTGTTTGTATTAGAAAAACATCAATATGAATAATTTTAAATAGCATAATTGGTGTTACACAATTATTGTCTGAGAAATTTTGGTGGCGCAAATATATTCTGGCCATGTGGTATGGGTTTCAATTATGCCCCTATTGTGGAAATGATGGATACTAAATTGCATATAGTTGGATATAATACCTTAAACGTATCATCGTCCGCATATATTACTGAAAATTTATTTAATGGCATTAGTCCATAAAAATTGCGGTTGTCGTTTGTTCTGTGAACAGACTTTTCCTGCTAATTTTGAATCTACACTCTCAAGTATAATTTGTGAACTACATTTGTTTCGTGAACGCTCTGATATGCTAATTCCATGATTGCCCTGGACAAACATAGCATCCTGAAAATGTAATCTAAGTAGGAGTTATGTAGTTGAATTTCTCTAATTATAGTGGTTGATTCAATTCAGAGTTTGACAATCTGCGGCTAGCATAGAAAATTGGTTTATTACTTTCTATTGTCACCTGCAAAAGTACTGTCTCAAGTGCCACAGTACTAGCATTTGTAGTCAGAGTGAATTGCAAAAATCGCAAAATCAGATTATTGGCGAATTTGATAATTAATAAAGATTTGTTTACCTTCGTCAGAGACTTTTATGTACTCTTCTGTGAGCTAACCCGACCTCCCTATTTCAAACCAATTGTCATTTGCTTAAATACCCCTGCGAAATCTTTAATAACTTTGCGCTCTTCTTGGGGTTTGGTTCTATAGCACCAGTAGTGAAAATATCTTTTTTTAAAAACTCAGATTTTTCAATATAGATTTTAAAATTTTAAAATTATCGCAGACATCCCCAAGGCTAATGAGAACTAAAAAAAAACATAAGGATAAATACAAAATTATAAGTTACAATAAAAAAAGAAAACAACTATTTCCAATAAATTGAAATGGCGAGAGGGAATGTTTAATAAAAACTTTAAACGCGTCTTAGAGATATCCTTAAAACCCTTTTCGTTCAATTTCTTATAATCGATGATTAATCGCTATTTACGCAAGCCACTCGCATCAATTTTCTGCGAAACAACCGAGACGGAAGCATTCCAAGAGAAGTAGCTCAAAGTTATTATACCCTGATTCAGTAGTTTGAAAGTCTAAGCACCGATTTCTCCTTAATAACATACGGATACATATACTATATGCCATAAAAGAATGTCATCTAATGTCTTGATAGAATGTTTTATTTGATTTCTAAACTTTAATACATCTTGTTCTTCTCTCATTTATTTCATTAAGAATTTAGAATGGGCTTTACATTTGTGGGGATTAATATGGTCCAACCATATTAATCATTTTATATAGTATATAAATAATTGTTATTTATTTTTACAAGCTGTCCTTTTTCAAGTAAACTTTTTGTTTCTTGTTTAAAGAATTTTGTTCTTCTACCATACTAGAAGTTATGTAACTGTATGTCACTCGTTTGTTGATAATAGGTTATATAGGAAGACTGAATGGTCTTGAAAGTATAATGTGACTTTTATATGTTCTATTCGTGAACTTTTAAAATCCTAGTTTTTACCGTTTACAAACATTTATTATAGATCCTTATATATTTATTATAGATAAAGTATTCGTTAGGAATTTTAACTTTAGTAATTCGTAAATTTTTCTTCGTTGAACACTTAATAATCTTTATGAATCTTTCTTGTCTAGTTTGTGGCAATTAAAAGTTGTCCGAATTGTAACTGCTTTGTCCGAATTGTAACTGCTTTGCATTTCTGTTGACCCGATATCTCAATGTCCAGATAATTTCTTGATATTAAAACTTAATTTTTAATTCTTTTGAATACACTGCCATCCTGAAATTGGATCATGTGTGAGTCCAAGTCTATAGATTTAGGTCAGGAATTATTTGAACTCTGCTTTCTGATCACTGATTGATTTTTGTTTCACAATGTTGATCTTAAATTAATTTAGAAATATATCAGCAAAGACTTTTTTCTTTGTTTAAGAGAATTGTGGTCTGAATATAATTACAGAGAGCTGATAAGATCTCAATAAGCTGCCTTTAGACTGATTTTTCCCGTTTTATACCACGGAGATTTCTAATAAGGCATTTTTCAGTTCTCTTATCTGAATAATTAAAAATTTAAAAAATTCCATATCAAAATTTAATGCGGTCTCGTATATATTGTTGGCTATACTGTTATCTTATTTCTAACAGCTCGTAATAATATTTGTTCCTAAGGTGTACGGTCGTCTGTACCAATTATGTTTTTTACCTTTATTGGTTAGGTTTCACGAATTCACTATATACATTAATTTCTTTCCTTTTTAAGAATTAATTTAAATAAATTTTTTTTAATTTAACTTTTTCAATTAATTTATGTTGGGACATCTTATCCCTTTAGATTCGATAGATTGTTCTGCTTGCAAATTGTCTTTTTCTGTTATTATATAAGTTAATGCAAACAATTGTAAAACTCTTTCCAAAATTATTAACTAACAATAAATGCAGAAGCAAAGCAAAAAACAAATAGAACGGTAATTAAGTTCAAATTTATTTCACGTGAATTTAAAATAAGTTTTGCAGATGTCAAATATCATAAATATGATAAGCTCTGCAAAATCAAATATCATAAACAGAATTAAAAATAAGTTCTATTCCCAAAAATAAGTTCTATTCAGCAAAATCTAATTTTATAATCAGAACTAAAAATTAATTTTTGTTCTCAAACAGTCAGCAAAAATTTATTTGCATTTCACAAATGACATAATTTTGCCACATCATAAATATAACAAAAATTGTAATTTAGTTGAAGTTTAATTTGTAACTTCAATAAAGCAAATCACTGCCTTTATTCTAATAAGAGAATAACTTAATTTATATTGTTCAATCAACATTGATCTTGATGTTGACTGGGTAAATCAATGCTGTTGCTACTCTTTTTGGTTTATTAGGTTGCAGCAATGTATATCTGTAATACATTGTTTTCGCATTAGCTTACCAATTGTGTGTTAGTGACCTTGTCACATTTAATAAACAACAAAAAAATTAGACAATATTAGATAGTGACAATGTATATTGATTGCCGCACAATCAAAGTTATTTCGCATTTTTTTTTATAAAGAAATAAATTTATGTGAAATTTATTTATATCGATATTTGAAAATTTACGTAAGAATAAAATAATGTGTGAGTCACTTTTAAGTTCGTTCTTTAGTTTTTATCTAACAATGATGCCATTGTTATTAAAACCAGGGCATCTGACGATATTATTTTCAGAACCATTATAACAATGATCTGACAATGAATTTTTTAACAATCTTGTAAGACAAATATTGAACATTCACATGGGGGTTTAAGGCATTTTATGTATATTATTATGAAAATATTGTCAGATCCAACAACTGTCTAAGCAGAGTTTTATACCTTCCGACAAATCAATAAAAAAAAACCCTTAAAGAAAAATAAAAACTACATTCATATGAAATATGTTTGCATTTTTTGGCAAGCGAAATTTATTTATTATCGATATTTCATAAATATAGTTCGCAAAAAGTAAAAAAATTTAAAATATTTATAAACTTAATGTTAGTAACATTTTTTATACATTGTCTACCATATCAGTGAATTTGTATTAGAATTAATATATTTTTGTGTACTTGTTTAAAATAAATTTCAACTTAGTAAAGTCGTTATATATGGCACAGCTATATTATGGTTTAAGAATACAACTTATTTAAAATAAATAAAATCATCATTTTTACAAATACAACTACTTTGAAACTAAAACCTCCTTTCAAATGTCCGTATTTTACGTAGCTGGTAATAGTGAAACTGGCGTTTATTAAGAGGTCCAGGAGACCTGACCAGTGCAATTGCAGTTTAAGAAAAGGTTCAGAAGACCAATCAATGAAAATGGAATTTTTTAGGTAGTCCAGAAGACCTGACCTCTGATGCTGGAGCTTAGTAGGTTGTTTATTGACGGTCATAAAAGACGAAAAGCTGGGGGGTGTTTCATAGGCGAGTTAATGGATTGGATCAGTAAATATGGATGATTAAAATCAGGATGTAGTGAAATAAACTTCGACACAAATTTTTATCAATCAAAATTGTTTTGGTATAACAATAAGGAAACTGAACGCGGTCATGCTATAGTAAAATTGGATCCAAAATGATCCATTTAAAATCTGTACGTGGAACAATTTAAAAGTTCTGAATGTAAAATTCGTTATTTTATTTAATATTATAATTCAGTACAAAGATCAAATCTTATATTAAAGCACTGAATAGTAATTATAGTTAATTTTGGAGTAACATATTAATATAAATATAAGTACTTAAAACTAAACTATGATAATAAAAATAAAAAGTTAACATAATTAATTTAAACAACATAATCCGAGAAGAACACTTTGAAAAATTAAAAGAAATGTAACGATATTTTTTGAAATATTCATAATTTTTTTTTAAATTGCATTGCGTGGCTGACTACTTGTAAATGAGAGGGTAAACGATTCCAGATTAGTTTCAGTTGTTTTCCTTTTTGTTTTCTTGGGAACAAATTCTTCAA
>JXPX01163968.1:0-15034 GCA_001047195.1 Sarcophagidae sp. BV-2014
GCCAAGCCACTAAGCTCAGAATTTTAGAGTCGAATGTTAAACAATGTTATTATATGAATGCACAACATGGCAGGTTACTAAAATCATTTCCCAACGTCTGCAAATGTCGAGTTGTTATCAGAATAGAATCAACTGGATGTTACAACCGAAATACGCAACCGAAAATTGGAGTGGACTGGGCACACCCTCCGTCGGAATAATGAGAAGCAAGCTGTTAGATGGAACCCATTTAAACAAGATGGTAGAGGAAGCGGACGACCGCGTTGAACATGGAGTAGTTCAACAGATTCTGAAATGAATAAACTGGTTGTAGTTTGAAACGAACTAAGGCTCTACTGCTCAAAATCGGGTCAGAAGGAGATCTGCTATTATTGGCGCCCTATGCTCCAGTGGAAGTTAGAGGTATATATATATATATATATATATATATATATATATTCAGTTAACATCGGTTGAAACTTTTATGAAACTAAAAAGATACCGAAAATAAAAATTAAACAATACAGTTTTTTGAGGATCACAATTCCTTTGTTATAATTTTTGTTTTTATCAATTTGAAGTACACTTTTATAATCAAAACATCACGATTATTGCTTCTTAACTACCTTTCAGGATCTCTTTTCTCAAAAAAACATATGACTTGAACAAAGAATAAAATTCCATTTTTTTATATTTGAAAAGCATTGTTATTCAGTTATTAATAATTAAATTATCGACAGCTCCCTGTTAAAATTTATTAATTGTCAGATGTCGATTATGATACATAGTTCTTACATAATAATATTGATTTTCTATATAATAAATATATTTCAATGAAAACAAAACGAATACTTTGTGAGAAGATTTGGCTTAAAACTGGAATAAAAACAGTAAGACATGAAGGAGAAAGAAACCTTTTCAAATTAATATCTGTTTTTTAACAATGAAATATTTAAATGTATAAAGAGTATGGGAGTTATTAAAAAAAAATACAATTGTTTACGCTCTCAATGTTAATGAATTAAGCCTTAAAATATATGAATCACGAAAGTTAATTTTACAATAAACTTTTTCCTGTGAATCCAAGCAAAGGCTTTCATACCATAATATAGGTTATATGATTTTAAATTCGTACATTAAACACAGGATATGTTCTAGTATCTTTTTTTAATATGAAATTTGATCTAATTGATTTGATCATTCAAAATATATAAAAGTTATTTTGACTAAAATATTACCATATATTACTTTTTTAAGCAATAAAAATCTAAATATATGTTAATGTGTAAACATGCAAAAATCGTGCCATACCTAAATCAGGGAAAGACCATCATCAATTGCAATATGAGCTTATCTATCAAAGATTTTGGAATGATGGATGCTGACACAGATGAGTAAATTTATTTACGAAAATGCAGTACTTAAAATCTGGATTAAGACTTAAACACATCTGTCCCTTGGAAAAAATTGATGTATCGGAAAAACTAGGAAGTAAAGTTGATGATCATTACAAGATTATTATAAAGCGTTTGATACCGTTTAATTAAAATTCTTTGTCTGAAACTTAAACACATGTTTTATTTCTTATTAACTTGGGTGAAATAAATATTTGTATACCAGATCAAGAGGCCACAATTAATTTTGTATGCATTATACATTTAAATGATTAGTCATCCTATCTCAAGCACTGTAGTATTTAAATTAATTCGGACGACATGTTGCTTTATATTTGTCGTGAGTTATTTTTAATCAATGATGATCAATAGAGCTAATGAAATGCGTCTGTTCAAATAAAGTTCAAGGCAATGGTCATTGGAAAACCAAAAGGTATTTAATATATTATTCTTTCTTTTTAACATCATCCAGAGGCACAGACACAGCGCCGCCAAACGCTACTTCTTTTATACAACAACGTTATAATTTCCAAAAATTTGATTGGGTTTGATTTAATAAGATTTCCTGATGGAAAAATTTGAAAAACCCAATTAACGCAGTTTATGGAGTATTTACTTATTTATTATTTAGCATCGTATTAGTATCCAATTGCCACTTCATTAATAAGATTTCAATATGTTTGTAATTTAGTCGCCATAAAACTGATGTAATTCTATAAAAATAAATATTATGTGCCTGGCAATTCAATATAGAAATTATAGCATTTTTTTATATATTTCAATATAATTTATTATTAATTAAATAAGGTGTTGCTTTCAACTTCAAAATTAATTAACTTAATTAAGTATGTACAGTTGATCATAAACCTGGTGAATATAGTAACGATTTTCGATTTAAAATCAATTATATAAAAATTTATCGAACAAGCAAATGAAAAATTATATTAGAAAATATATGAAATTATAATTGTAAATATTGATTAGTACTCAATTTAACACTATTGGTTGTGTTTGTCGGTTGATCTATTTAATTTGAATATTATTCGATAGAATAATAAAAACAAGAGACAGGAATAACATCTCTATAAAAGACTTCTAATGTTGTTTTTAAGATATTTATAAAAGACGTGGTTAAATAATTGAAAAACTTGAATAAATTAACTTTAAACTATTTAGAAATGCTTACATATATTGGTTAGAACGAATCCAGTCACTCATTATGACGTTAATTAGCTCACTCAAAGGAAGAATACTCTATTATCGACAAATTGGCGTCTTTTTAGACATATCTAGATATAAAATGATTTATTTTTGAAGCACATAGTTTAAATATCAAGGTATTTATCTTAATGTTTTCTATTCACTATTATACTTTTATATTACAAAAACGTTAGTACTATAATTAACTTTAATTAGTACTATAATTAATGAATTTATAAAATTAAGATATTTTAGAATACTACAACATAGTGGATATAGCATATTCTTACGTAAAAATTTGTTATTATTTCTCAGAGATGACCTACGAGTCTTTACGCTTGATTGTTGTAATGATGAAAGAGAATTATATGAATTCAGTATTATACATCTCCGGTTTTATTTACAGAATCTGCATTTTTAGTAATAAGGAACTCATAAAGTTATTTAAGCTGTACCATAGATTCAATCGTAATCTAAAAATATATAAATAATTTTTATAACTTTAGTATAAACTAAAAAAATAATGATAGATGCATTCTTGTAGATATTTATTACACCACTTACATCTGCAATAAAATTCTTTAATTAATAGAAAATTAAGATAATAGAGGATTTAGCCCAGTCTATAATCTTCCTATTAAATAAAACACCAAAGAGTATTTCAAGAACAATATTTTTTTGTGGACTTTAAAAAAAAACTTGATTGCCAACTTGTATTTAGAAAATATTTGAATGTTGTCTGCTTTTAAGTAGTAACGTGTGGTAGATCTCTGAAAACACTCCTAAATAGCAAGTGTAAATTGAATCAAAAAATAAGTTCCTTTTGTATGAAATGTATGTTAGACCTAATTTAAGCTATGCGAGTCCACTATGCACAAACAAAAAAATTACTAATACTATGAATTTTTCTTGAAGATTATCTACTATAGACATACATCAAATCAATAAACCGTTAAGAACATAAGAAAGGAAACCTTGCCCTTTTAATACGAACGAATATATATATTAAAATTCCGCGTATGGAGATTGAGCAACAGTTACTCAATCTATTCTGTCATTAAGACTGTGAACTTATCTTTCTCTATTTGCTCAAAAAAGGACATATATCACGTGAATGTAATATATTTAATTTACATTTAGAAAAAATTTACAACTAGAAAAAATAACTAACAATCAATCTATGTTAAAATAACACTTGAGCTCATGTAGCAATACATTTCACAGTAATTTATTAAAAGAAGACAGGTAGAAATGACTATTGATCCAGATTTTGATAACATGTAGCTTAAGTGTCTTCATTCTTATTTCGATGAGTTACAAATGCATGACAAACTTTTTACTTATACCCTCTACACAGTGGGATGAAGAATGTACAAATTTAGAATACGTTTAAATATTGTAACTTTAACTTAATATATCATTATTTATTATAAACTCCACATCACCTTCCCGAAAACTTCATTTATTAAAATGGAGAAATATAAAACGAAATATTGAACGTTTATTACTAAATATTTTATAACTTTTATTAGTTAATATAAATAAGTTTATAAATTTTTAAATATTAGTCGAATGTTTAGAGAAATAAACTAAAAATATTTAGGAGAAAATAATCTAGTTATTGTGTTTACCTTTTATAATAAGTTAATAAAGTGGAGAAACATGCAAAAATATTTTAGCCTTTAATGCAAAAGTTCACGTTAAATAATTTTTTAAATTGAACAAAAAAAATGAAATGAACTATAAGTGAAATGGCTATGATTTTTTCTATGTGAACGAGATGTATATAACTTTTACCGAGCTTCTGATAACTTAAATATTAGTATTTGTAATTATTTTCCAATTATATTCGCAGTAGGGCCACACACAACCAATTTATTTTTTTTTTCTCTTAAAAGTTTACAGCAATTAAGTTTCATGAAATAAAATATGAAATATATATTGGTGTTATTTAAATGTTCTATATTATAAATATTTAATATAGAACATTTAAATAATATTTAATATTCAATATTAATTTATTTATTGTATTTACAATAAACTTTACTTTTTGAATTGGTTAATCCATAATTGGAAAGATAAAATGATATATTAAGAATTAATTATTGTAAGAAAACAATTTGCATACCTTTCAGTTATAATATTGACTGATGCAAATATTATTGATATATTATATTGGCTTTATGATTTAAACTGGATGTTGGTATTTAATTATTTTCTTAGTCAATTCACAATTTTTAAACAAACACTTTGCTGCACTGCTAATAAACGAAATAAATATGAATTTTATATTTGGTTTTAAATTGATTGACAAAACAATGAGAAACCTTAAAAGTAATTGCAGCATACATTTAAAAGCCAGTCTTTATATTATTTAAAAAATATATGTCACACTCTTACTAACGCGAAATAGGATCTTAAATGCTTATTGAGCAATTTAAATTTAAAATTTTAAATTTTACTTACTGAAATAATTAACAATTCATTATTAAATTTTGGCTGCTTGTAACGTATTCATTTCAATAACTGACTTACTGGCACAATCACTGATAATTGTTGCATAATTTATATTAAAAATAAAAATATATAAAACTCTCCAGAAATTTTTTTACTAAAATTGTTTTAATGAGAAATAAAAAACTACTAATATAAATGTAAATAAATTTTCAAGAAAAATTAAAGTGACTTAAATCGTAATCCATCAATTTATTTGCATTTTAACATGGCATCTTAAACTAGTGTAAAAAACTTTTGTTATTACTATTTGATAAAATAAGCACAATTGCATTGAACTGAACTTAATTTAGTTTAAATTTTTGATACTTTCATCATATAAATAAATTTCAATACTTGTAAGATTAGAACTTTTCCCTATTTCAAAAGCTCAAATATATAAAAAATATAAAAAAATTCAGTTGTATGTTAAGAAAAAAAATGTTTATAAATAAGGTGCTGATTTAGCTAATATTCAGCCTAGTTGTAGGTTAGACATATTTAATATTTTGCTATGCATCAAGACTCAACAGTTCTAAGACGTTAAAAAAAATTAAGATAAAAAAACTTAAAAGGTTTAATTTAAAAGGCGTCTCCATAAACGAAAACGAAATTGTGCAATGAAATACTCAGGGGGAAAATTATAAAATCATATTTTACACCATATTTTGATCTTCACTATGATTTAGATTTTTTTAAATTCATTACAGCTTTAATATTTAGTCACACAAGCTAAATTAACTAAAGGGTGATAAAATTGAAAATCCCTAATAAAAATATTATGCATATATAATGGGTATAAAATTAAAATTTTAATTTAACACTTGCAAAATCCAAATGTAAAAGTCCACTAACAGATGTTTTAAATAAGATAGCAAAAAAATTTAATAATAAAATGTAAAACAGCATTACTTTAGACATAAGTTGAATGAATGATTTGCACACTTAACCCGAAACCAAATCGAAAGATTAAATCAAAAATATTAATTTTCATTAAAAAACAAAAATTTTGGTTTATAATTTCAATATCTTTTTTTTTAATTTATTTAAAACTAAACAAATTTGTTTTAATTTTTTTCGCTTATGCCAAACTCAAGATGTCATTTAAAATTATTATAAATAATTAAAAAAAAAAATTGTAAAATTTTAAATTCGGATGAGCAGAGTTTGCAAAAAAAAACCGAAACTAAATTTTATCTTTGTCAAAATATTGTTCAAATTTTACTTGTCGTAAAATATTTATACAAATTATGTGCGATCCTTCTTTCTCATACACAATGGCAGCCAATGTGATCGCTGAAAATAGCTTTGTTCAGGAACATTAATATTGACGAATAAATAATATATTACATTTGCATGATTCGCCAACCTATTAGAAGTACAGTTATATTACTAAAATAGTTTGTTTTAGTTATATTTCCTTAAAATTGTTTCCAGATGAGACAACACTGAATCGGTTATCAACCTAATTACATATTTAAAACGCATAATTGCAATTTTAGTTAAGTGGTCAATATGTATATATATATCATGATCTCTTATGAACTATCAATAGCCTTTCCGAAACCTTCAATAATAAAATGAAGAAATAAGACAAATACCCTTTTTTGAAAATTCGCAATGATAGGAAACAATTGTATTAACTTGATCTAATTGGAATACAGACACACCATAATAATTTTTAATTCAGCGTTGTTCCGAAAATTAACGTCAACTAATATAAAAATGTATATTTAAACAATTTTGCTATTCAAATATTAAATATTATTATTTTTAACAAATTTTGCTTTGATATTTTTTCTCGCCATTTGGCTTATTGCAAATAATTCGTGAGATGATATTATTCGACGAAGAAATGGTAAAGCATTAAGTTTAATGAATGTAATTAATAATATCAGTAACATGCATTTTGGTTGGAAAATATATAAACAAATTATTTAATATTAAGTCTTTTTGTATTTGGATATATATGTAATTAAATCATTTTTAATATTGTATGTAAATAAATTAAACAATCTAAGTAATTTTTATTGATACTTATCATTTAAAAAAGGGACTCGGATCATTTAATATAAGCTATTAAATTGCATAAGTTTCACACTTTATGAATAAGTGGTATTCACCAGATAAAGCGATATAAATGGGAACAAAAACTTATATTTTCGATTGATGATTCTTGACACTGAATTGGTGTTATATTTTGCAAAGACAATATAAAGACCTTCGGAATTAAAAATGTTATTTTTACTTAGTTTAATTACATTTTATTATCGTTTCTGAATTCATTATTATGAGAAAAAATAAATATTTTCAGAATTTGAAGTCAAATATTCGATGATCAGCTATCGCAGTATGCTTAAAAGTTACTTATCGACAAAAGAGTCAAGATTAAATTAAATTCATGTACTTGATGTAAAAGTATTAATTTGAAAAAAAAGGTAACATTATTAATATATAATTTGAATAATATTTTACATTTTATGATAATGAAAATAATGATGGAGATTTTTCAGTTTTTGTGCATAATATGTTGTTTACGGTCTAGAACAACAACGTATTTAAAAAAATCTGATATTTTATGAGTATTTTCTGATTATTCAAACGTATATTTCAAAAGAAATATTTTATAAGTAAATTTATATTGACTGGAAACTAAAAGTTCTTTGCCAGATATAACATATTGAATGCATTATGAAATAATGAGTCATGAATAATGTGGATAGGTTAGTTGCAGTGACAAATTATTTACTATTTATTTCATCTTTAACCTTAAGAATAAACAAATATAAGTTACAAATACAAATACAAAGTTTGCTGTTCCCTACAACAAAAATATTAATCTATAACAATAATAATGTTTTTGGTAATATTTTCATACATATGTAAGTCAATCATCTAAAGATAACTAATAGCTTCAAACGCTATAAGATCATGCGTTCTATTTAAAGCCTCTGCATATATTGAAATGCTTTTCTTGCATCTTGAAGATATAAAAGCCTTATTTTACTTGAGTGCTTAGAAACTTCTTGAACTACTTAAATTTATTCGGACAATGGAACCTGTAAGTCCAAAAAGAATCTTTCAACTATTAAATCATCTTTGACGCAATAAAAATCATTTAACCTTTGCCCACTGACACCTGCAAGACCTTATTGTTGCATTTCGGCAAGAAGATTTAATAGGTACTTATCTTTATGTTCAAACAAATTTTTTTAATTTTATTAGACATTTCTGGTTATTAATACGAAAGCCCTGCCTTACAAATAAAGTTTTAAATGGTTCTAAGCACATTTAGCTAAATAAACTGAATTCAATAAGATTTTACTTTTGTACGTTTTACTAGATCGTGAGCTGAGATTCCATATTTGCTAGAAAGTGTTTTTTTTAATACAGTTTTGTCCACCATTTGATGTATATCAGGCGATTGTAATATAAGCTTATCGCAACTTGAGATATTTTGTAAATTCGTTGGGGTTGAGTATTATGGAAACACCGACGCGAGCGCTGCGATATGTACATACATATTTTTTGTGTCTGTTGGCAGGAATCGAACCCATGACCATCTGTGCAACAGCCTAAAACTATCCCCATAAAATACCAGCTTCGTTAGCACTGTAAATATCTTTTGGTAGGTATCTTTCTATTAAAAGAGGTATTTTCACCAAGAATGATGCAACATCATCAGGGCTTAAAGAAGCGACTTTGCCACATATAGGTTTGAACGTAATATTGTGGTGAAGCCTTAACTTGCTTAGCCAACCGGACGAAGTGTTAGAAGTTTTGTTTTGAAAAAGTGAAACTATATCCGTCAAAGAGTGTACTGAGTAAATCAATAAAAACCTTTTTATAAAATTATAAAATCTAATTTACATATCAGTTAATATAATTCCTTTATTGAGTGTTGCAACAAACCATTTATGACACAACTAGGCAACAGCTCGTTTGGACGGATATTGTTGCCAGGATTTGTAACCTTCAATAAGAAAGGTATTGTAAACATTTCATTTGTCTACCAGTTATATTTAAGAATAAAAAGAGATGTCTATTTTGGTACATAAATAATAAAAGTAATACAATAAAGAAATTATATGTGAGGAATTTATATCCTAATAAGAAAATGTCCATTTAAATACAAATATAAATAAAAAATAAGCTTTTGGGCAAGGAATAACAATTGCCAAATAGTTAATGGGTTAGGTGATTTAATATCCCCTTGTAACGGTTACTGAATTGCGTGGGTATAATATTTGTATGGGCTAAGTTGTTAAAAAAGTGTTGTCAAGTTTGAAATATAAATTTTAATTCATACTTTTATTTCAGGTGTTATTTTTCATTTGGGATTATATCCAATGTAGGTGATGATGCCGTAAGTAGCTTTTACGTTTGTTATATGGGAAGGACAAGTGGTGGAACAACTCCACTATTACGGCTTCTACAAACCTGCTATTCTAAAACCGATTGCGAACCACTAGAGTTCTATAACCGAAGGGTTATAAAGATGTTTTTTGTTCACTTAAATTTAAATAAGAAAGTTTTTTCGTTCTTTTCAGTTCGGCCATAATATTAGTGTATGCATGATATGGAATATAATCAATTAAATGAATGTGTTTTTTATCAATTCTTGTAGTCGTATTAACTTGAAATTTGGATACTACAATGCATAAGGCGCATGTAATGCAAAATTTATTTAGGTTTCATTGAGGGGATCAGTGCAATTTTTTTTCGGATAATTGTAATTTAGTGTAAAAAAATCAGCCCAACTATGAAACTTAGTAAATTGTACAAAAAAAGAAAGGCTTTAGAATGATATAAATTAAAAAATAGATTGGGTCTACTTTTAAATTGGCAGTGATAAGATAATTCAAGAAATAATGTAATTCAATAAAATAAAAGAAATACGTGGTTGAAGTCCATTTCACTTACGTACATTCTCTATGGGATGTTCGCTTTTCTTCTCCTCCCAAAGTAAAACTGTTTCGAGCGCATAATTGCTTGCATAAGTTTTCATTCAATGCAAAATTGGTGGTAATTTTAAAAGTTTTCATAGTTAATTGTAACAATAATACCTTGCTATGTTTGGCAAAGGCCAAGCAAAATTTCGAAAAATCGTCGTACCATGAGTATATTTGTGGAAATGATATTAACCTTTGTAAAGTGGTGGCTTTCCTGGCTCAGGTTTTAAATCATTATTTTTTAATAAATACCCAATATATTTCATAATATCATTAAGATAGCCACACAGGTTGAAAGTCAACTATGAAATTTATTATTTATACGAAAGTAGAATGCGGTTTTAATTCTGTATTAGTCAAACATTTGAATCTATCAATAGCCTGCTTTTAAATCTTGTGTATACTAAGCGACAAGACTTTAACGGCATGTAATAAATCGTCCCTTCGTGAAAGTGTTAATATGTCGGTTGTAGTTATTAAATTAAGATGACGATAATCAAGGCATACTAAACTATTTTATTTTCCTGTGAATAGGCACTAAGGGAAGCACCAGAAGTGATTTCCCTTTTCGAATAATTTAAAAGACTGTTATAGACAAAATATTGAAAGTCTATGTCAGGTTGAAATAAACAAACTGTCGAAAGTCTATTTTAGGTTGAAATAGACAAACGTTTATTTAAACCTTAAATTTTTCTTCCATCACTATTGAAATACGGTGATGAACATTTACGTCTGGCTCTTTTTTATTAATAAGTTTGAAATCAACCGCATTAAATTCCAATTATGCTTTATCATGATTAAGGTAATGCTTGGTTTATTTTATGTCTTTTTAATGTTGGAATCGAATTTGACTCTCTTAATACCCTATTTAAAATTTTTACGTAATAGAAAATTTACTCTTAATCAATTCCGAGATATTGGCCAAAATTGAGACTATTGCCTATACCTAGTGACCACAAACATTCGCCATTGCAAATGGAATTACGCGAATTAAAATTAAGTTGCAACTTATATTTATTGATTTTGAAAAAGCGTTCGATTAATTAATCGAGAATGTATTTGGTCAGCCCTACAAAAAAGAAATATCCCTCAGAAAATTACATGTCTGATTTAGGAGAGCTATGATATGGAAGCTTTCTGAGCCCTTCAAGTTAGAAATAAGGATGTATCAGGGATGCACACTGTCTCCTCTTGTATTTCTTTTAGAATAAATAAAGTCAGAGCGTCCTTTGATATACTAGCTCCAATCTAGTCATTCTAATACTAGTCTCAATTAATTAGCCTCATTAGAATAACATCTTGTATAAAAGTATTAATATATATAATTGCATGCTTCAAAAAAGTGCAATAAAATAACTATTTAAATTAATTATAATCATGGCAGTTTATTTTATAAACACTTATAATTGAATTGTAATAAAAGTTATACAAATATGAATTCAAAAATATGAAAAAAATATTAGTTCGTAAAATTCGATGTGATAAAAAATGGGTTTGCTGAAACAATTTGTTCAAACAAAAAATATTAAATCATATAACAGGCAATGTAATATGTAATTGTAGTCTAGTGAACAGTTACAAACTTCTTAGCAACTTTATTATATTCTGCATTACAATATACCGAATACTTTTTTTAATTTTACGAACAATATTATAATATTATATAATATATATATAAAATATGTACAGATTTACTACTTTATTATTAATCCAAGAAATAAAAGAACCTGCTAAGCCTCGTGGTTTGTCTGCAGGTAATTATTATATATTAATAAATAAGAAGTGATTTAATATATGTATACATCATTGCGAGTTTAAAAAATAACTATTACATAACTTCTTTTTTCGCTACATTTGTAATATTTCTAAGGTTTATTGGTAGTTGATTAGAAATTATAGGTAATATTACTTTAAATGTTCGATCTCCATAGCTGTTTTTGGTTGATTTGACTTTAAATCTTACCTCTGATCTTATTCTGGTGTTGTACTTTGATCGATTTTCTCGAGAAGGCCGTGTTAATTTAGTTTGTGTGGGTGTGTTTGCATTCTAAATTGTGGTATTTCATTTTTAAATCGATTTGCTGATTCGTGGTTGTCTGATGTGCATTGTAATTTTAGTTTTAGAGGCGTTTACATACATACATAGTAGTGACAATATTTTAGCATGTTAAGCATATTGTTCAAATAAATTACATATAGCACCGGCCTAGTTTAGCTCCTTGTGGAACCTCTTGATTAGTTTCAATTTCTTCACTTATATTATTATTGATCTGTATTTTCTAAGCTTAAAATAATCTTTAAACCATGATAGAACATTTCCTCTGATTCATTTCTTGAAATAATTTCAAGAAGTTTTGAATGCGACCGTGTGGCGATTGAATTAAAGTAGATAGTGTTTAACTTTACGTAATGCAGTCTTAATGGAAATCAATTGCTTTGCTTCTCATATTATTAACTTTAAAAGAACTTATTGGCGATTCATCACTAATACAGTTTGGCGATCTCTGCTGTTTGATTTTACGGTTGATGCAACATGATCGATACAACAAAATATTGAAAAATGATCTGATATAGTTGTTTTGACTATTGATGTGTCAATAAGCGTTTTCTTCAATGATCAATGTATGTATGTGAGTTTTGCTTACATCGACACGCAGTGGTTCGTTTATCAATATTTGCAACACGTTTGATAAACACACATCTATATAATTTGTTACTGCCTTATTGTCACATAAAATATTAATATTTGTATCACTCACGATCACAACTTCTTGTTTTGTTCGAATTTTGCAAGAAAGGAAAGAGTAGAAGTATATAGTCTTTATTATTATTCGTTGTGTGTAATTTATATTTTTTCTTGCGTATATCACTAGACCTCAGCCTCTTCCCTCATCTCTGCTTAAAAAGGTGGAGTTGAATACATAGATATTATAAAAACAATTTTCTTTATCTGTTATGTTTGTTTCGATGAGAAATAAAAAATTTTTTAAATTTTTTTTCTTTTTGAGCAAATGTTCATGCATCTTAAAGTAAAGGGCTAACTAAAACGTTTTGTGTTATAATTTGGCTAAAAATATCACAATTTTAAGATTTTATGTTATTCATTTTTAATTTATTTTAGATATATGTGTTTTAATGTATTTTAACCTTATATTTTAATATTTATTACTTCGACATGGCATTATTATTAACCATTATTAAAGGGGATGATTAATTTTTCTTTGCAGATATCAAACCCTTGCGTACCCATGTAAACTTTCACCCACTTTTTTTTGCTATGGTTTAAGCAGACCAAAGCAAACATCTATTGAAAGCGGTGAGTTGGTTAATAATATATATGAACTTGTTTTCCTTATTATTTATGTTAATAATGATAGCATCAATTCTGTGTCTCTTGATGTTACCCATGAATTCTTATTTTTGTTTTATGATGTAAATTTAATAATTGCTTAAATTTTAATACAAACGCGTTTTTAATATCTAAATTATTTATATCGATATCTTTAGAGGCAGCAACTGTTTTTATTATTTCGCGTGCACTCATTTTTAGATTATACATATTTTTTATTTATTCGGCTGTGCCGAATTTTAGGGATACCCTCCATCTAAAAATTATGAGAACTAAAATATTCATTATTTTTTCAATGCATTATACATATTATACTTTTTGTCGAAAATTTCGCACTTAGCCAGAATTTCACTCTTAGCCAGTGGAAAGTTCAATTTATGTATCCGAACTTTCTAATATTTGTGTAGTTTGATTGATCCGAAGTTTTCGAAGTTTTTAGTGATATGTTAATAGTTTATTTCATACCAGTTTTTTTTCGCATATGTTTATAATCTGTGCTTTCCAATATTCTATATATATTTACATATAGAAATTATAAAAAGTTAAAAAATAGCTATCATACACCTCGGATCGAACCAGGAGCCTTCCTATTGCAAATCGAACGTATTATTTAACCAAAAACTGTCTTTTTTGATATACTTTTCGTTAGTAAATAAGTTTTTATAACTTTTTTCCGATCGTAGTTAAAACATAATATTCAAAAGCCAGAGGGCTGTTCATAACAAATTTACTTTATATTGATTTTAATGTACATTTGTGAAAAATAACCATAACGAAGCAATTGTGCTTCAAAAATATCTGTATTGTTTTTATTTCAAATCAATTTACGGTCGCTTATTAATTTTACAAAAATTACCACAGTTAATATAAATGTTGCAATTTTAAGAGTAAACAAAAAATTAATTGTCGCTTAGACCACCTGGCCACCACATTACTGGAGAAATCTTTAATTTTATATATTAAATTATTTTAATTTCTTTTGTACCAATATAGTATCAATCAAATCATCAAACAAATTTGGCATTCAAATGATTTTTAATTTGTTTGGCTATTTTTTTTTTTTTTAACAAATTTTTAATAAACAAATATTTATTACAATATGACAAATACAAATAATATGACTAAATAATTGATAATTTAATACATATTTGCTAATAATAAATAATAATATTACACATTTTTAAATTAAAAATATTCAATATTTCGTAAAAATAACAGTTACTTGAAATTAATATGTTTTACTATATTCTTGCTTTGCATATGAGTACAGTAAAGTACAGTGTATTAACAAAAAATAATACATTATTCAAAGAAAATATAAATATTTTACATTGTAGCTTATGCTTTTGAAAGAAAAACACAACCGCTTAGACAACTTGGACACAAATGATAGAGCTAATTACAAGTCACTGTGAACATGAAAGATTAAATATGTTCTTATAATGCCATCTCATAAATGAAAACAATGTTATTTCTCCCATATGCATGAAAACCGTACACATTGTATCAAACAAGAAATATTGTTATTGTTGAAATAATTTGTACCTTACAATTTAAATACTTATATTTCCAATTTATATAGTAGATTTGCTTTGTGGACAGTTACAAGCGGTGCATTGGTGTATTAATTCATCTCAAATAAATCATATAATGAAATGTAAAACATC